>JAXMNL010001511.1:0-17728 GCA_035128595.1 Eptatretus atami
ACAACGACCTGAAGCAACAGCAAAGCTTACATGAGTGCTTAAGGAACGGAAAAGATAAATGTCCTCGATTGGCCCAGTCAGAGCCCCGACCTAAATCCAATGGAAAATCTGTGGCATTAACTTGAAGGTTTGTGTCCTTCAACTCTCCCCATGTAACTTGTCTGAGCTTGAAACAGTTTTTTCTAGAAGAAGACTAAATTATTGCCCAGATCAACGGCTGTGGCATAGTTGGTGAGAGACCTATCCCAACGACTCACAGCTTAATGCTGTCAAAGGTGCTTCCACCAAGTATAACTTCAGGAGGGTGGACACTTATCAAACCAAGATATTTGAGTTTTGTATTTAAAATTAATTTTATGAAACCTGGTAGAATTAGTTTAAAAGTTTGTAATTAAAGTGTAATTAAAGTTGGAATTTGTTGTAATTAAAAGTTGGAAAAAAGTTGATTTTAATGCAATTTAATTCCAGGCT
The DNA here is from genome assembly GCA_035128595.1 of Eptatretus atami. NCBI lineage: Eukaryota > Metazoa > Chordata > Myxini > Myxiniformes > Myxinidae > Eptatretus > Eptatretus atami. Next base: position 472 of record JAXMNL010001511.1, read on the forward strand.
ACAGCACAAAAGGTGAAAATTTTTGAAATGGTGTGATTTCTCTCGTATTGTTGTAGCTTTCATATTGTCGATATAAATCTCATGACATTGTCTCACCAGATTAGATCATGGCGCGATTGGCTGAATTATGTTGCCATGGCAACCATCTATGCGGTAAACTTGCCTTGTGTATGCTATATTTCAAAAACCGTTCAAGATTTAGCTTTCATAATTAAACGATCTATTCCTCGATACCACCCAAATGTGTGGACTTAAAGTATCAGCTTTCCTTGTTTTCAGGTATTGTGTTTTCTCCTCCTTTCTTTCTACCTTTTCCTGCCTCACTGTCCGTTTATACCCTCCCAGGTATTTATGCCTGTGGCTAAAGGTTGCATCATTAACTGGGAGCACAGCTGTTGCTGATGCAGTGCCCCTGTTTCCATAAAGTTTGGTGCTCATTTTGATGACCTCGAAAGATGACAAGCTGAGTCACCCACCTGGTTATTAATGGAATTACAGAGGCACAAAACTCAAGATCATAAGATCAAGCCAGCCCATTAACTGTGAGCCAAACATGTTCAGCTAGTGGATAATAATGAATATGACCAAGAGGATGGATTAACTTTCATAAATTGTTTATTACATTGATATATTTTGGAAAGAGCTTATTGTTTGCCAATATCTGGGACTCATGGAAAAGCAAGAAAGAAGGAAAAAAGTTGTCATCGCCTTAATGACAATGAAAGGGTGGTGGAAAATATTGATTTCAGGACAAAAATTGGTGAAAATATGATGGGTGACAGCGGTTACAAGATAGCAAACAAGCAGAGATGATGGGGAACAGAAGCAGGAAGCTTAGAATGAAATATTCACATGTCTGGGCTAAGTCACTGGAGCGTTAGTTATATTTCCAGCTTGAACAATTGGAGGGAAGGTTTCCAGGATCAGCCAAAACTGCTTTTGAGGGTGGGAAAGAAGAAGTAGGAGGACAGTGAATGGCATTGATTAAACTTGCTTACCTTCTTTATTTTAAATTTTTTAAATTTTGGAGATTAAAGACTTTTAAATTCAAATTTTAAATTCAAAAATCAAATTAAAGACAAAAATAGATGACTCGAGTTCCAACTTGCAAAATCTGCCCATTCACAAATAATCTGACGTCGTTATACTCGATTGATATTTGACGCGTACAATGACATTTACATTTACGTTGAGCGTCAATTCCATCATGGTCTGGAGTTTACTAATGTTTGACTCTTGGATGGCCATTGCTAAACATTCGATTTTGATGGTGTGGAAAACATGCAATTCTTTTTCAAACTACTGAGACGCATCATGAATAATGGCAAAATGCTCTAAGATCGCTGAGGGCTTGGATCATTTTACTAGCATTGTGTGAAATAGCTTGGAGGAAAATATGGAAGGACACATCAAGAAGCTGTTCATGAAATTGTGACGATACGACTTATTTGCCCGGGAGCGTTTTTTGTGATGGGACAGAGTATCAGAAATTCATCTGGAAAAGCTTTCTTTCTACAAGCCATTGTACCTACAACTTGTGTATAGCAATGCCATTTCTAAATATAAATTCATGGTCATACGGAGTGATTATGTATCTTTTCCATGTTTTCAATGGCAAATATTGTTTTGTTCAATGAAAGTACAGTGTTAGTCTTAAACGGACAGCATTGCAATACACTATTGAAATCAGACTTACACCATGAGACTACCAAAATACGAGATAGCGTCCACAACCATACCTTGGCATGTGTTAAACGTCAGTCGATGCTTGTGTGAATGAGATGAAAAAGGGACTCCACCGGAAAGTTCCGGTCAACACAACGTTTGGGATAATATTTCTGCTCATTATCTTCAATGTTGTTCGACGCACCAAGCGTGGGTATCACATGTAGGAGGCCTTCAGCATTTTTCAAACCAATTTTGACTTCACATGCAAGCATTCTCAAGCTAAGTGTTTCTTCCCGCTCAATAGTTTTCCGGGCCCATTCTGGAAACTGTGGAAACTTGATTCAGATTCCTGCCTTTTCCCAGTTTGTTCTTTGGACTCGGAAAATTTTGGGTTTGCAACATCTCTAGTGGCAAGTGTAGATTCTGCTTTGCACTTTACGCAGTGTGCTCTGTTTGCACCTCCTTTCCAATACTAAGGAAAGACTCAGCAACTTGTGTTTTGATGACTTTCAAACCATTGGGACATACTCTGTGCAGAACGTTGGTGCTTGCCGAAGCAGTCTCCTGAGTGTGACCTTCCAAAGCGATCCCACAAAACTAAGTTGACTAATAAGAAATGTGTTGCAATGGTAAAAGTTATCGTTTCATACAAGTTCATTGATGATTGGATGGAAAATGCGGCCGCGTTTTCCAAAAAAAATTGGGTTTCTGACGGGCATGGTCTGTTAACAGGGGTGTTTCACAAAACAGGGAATAAGATGGCTTGACCTCGCTTCGCTTGGGGCCTTGTCGAATTAGATATGGACTAGGAAACAAGAAATAGAGTTTTAGGAGAGAGTGATTTACTTTTAATGTACGATATTTCATACATATGGACTCACTTAAGAATAAAGATCTCACTGTAGTTTGTGCAGGCAAAGTTGGTGGCTATATAAATTTAAATATTAAAACGAATTTCAAGAAAATTCTACATTTATAGTGCAACAGAGATGACGAGAGAAAAGGATGAAGTTGCGGACCCAAAACCTATAATACCCCCATTGTTATAGGTTACATGGTAGAGGGAGGTGGTTAATCCCACCCATCCCTCCGAGATATCCAACTTTGCTTTCATTTCATATCGGTTGATTCTGCTAATCTATAATTGACTTACAGTGAATTTGAATGAAATTACACAGTGAGGAATTATTTTTCACAACAAATCCAAATTGAAGAAAATGTTTTTTTGTGTTAAAAGGATAACTTAGAAAGTAGGGCACCACTCACCTCTGAGATGTCCAGCCTGGTTTATAAACCTCGCGCAGCTATAAACTCGTCATTTTGGTGTTTCACAAAGAGGTGATTGCATCGACGGCTGTGCCATCCATTGCCCGAGGACGTTTGAAGTTCGGGAAACCAGTCTGCCAGCACGGAGTGCTGTGTGGACATTTAAATCCATGGTGTTTTTCGGAAAGTTGTAGATGAGTATCATCTTAACTCATAGCACCATTCATATTCATTCAATAGCACCCTTAACAAATCCAAATTCCTCCACCTTCAGTCGGAGTATCCTGAACTTGTGAAATGCCCAAGATTGATTCCAGCCTTGAAACATTTTGAACGGTTGCTGTGAATGCCTCGGACACTCTGCCAAAGGTAAGAGCCTCCATATTTAATTCTTAGTCACGGTCAGGGAAGTGGACCACTATATTTCGTTATTGGTTCTGTCTGTCTGTCTGTCTGTCCCGAGCATAGCTCCGTGGGTTTTAATCCGAATCCTGATAAAATTTGGGTGGAGGTTTATATTCATGATCTAGTTGTGTTTTCCTGAGAATGGCGTGGTGCGCCCATTATTGGGCGGAGCCACACCCCAAAACATGTGTTTGAGGGGCTTAGCCAATTTCAATTTACATTCTTCTCCGAGGGGTTTGTTCGAATTCTGGCAGGGGTTTCGGTATTTGGTTAGCCCAATGGCACCTGCATAGCCCCACGCCCCAACCGCGAGCTCGATTTTTATTTCATCCCAAGGTCAAGGACAAGGTCATGAACGTTAGAAAATTACAATTTTACATAAAAAATTCATTACGACGCCCAAACTTTGAGAGCTAGGATGGACAATATTTTTTAGCATTAATCTGAGGTCATCCCCACCTAAAGTCTTGAACCATTTTGCTCTTATCTCGAAACACCTTGCCCGTGGGCCCTCAAGTTTGTTTATTACGCTGATTTTCATCAAAGTATGGACAATCGAGGAGTTAATGTACGAAATTGCCATATAGCCTATATGACGTTATATTGTTCCTGGATGTTCCGGAGGAAGTTTTGCACCAAAGGTAATAATCCTTGACCTTTGACCTTTAAGTCACAAAAGGTTCTTTCAAAGGTGTGGGCCTCGAATGGCGTTTTCGACTTCTTCGACGAACTAACCTCCAATAAGCTATAGCACGTATCCTGTTCTCCTTATTTTTAATGTCACAACATTGTTTTGTGACTTTAAAGGTTATGCAAAGGTCAAACTTTTTGAAAGTGTGTTGACGAAAAACCGTTCTGGTTTTTCGACATTTTGCAGCTAATAACCCGTCACTCGTAACAATCATGTTGATCATTTTTCTATAACTTGGTTAAAAAATGATTCACATTGTCTCATCATTGACTTTCTGAAAAACAATTCTAACATCGTCAAATACGCTCGGTTGAACCATTGCCATTCCAGACTTGTTATTGATTATTATTTTATTCATTATTATTATTATTTATTGTACATAAGGATTGAATTTTTTTTTTTCAAAAAAACTTCAGTTTGTCTTCAACCTTTTTTCAGTGTCTCGTTCAAATAATTTTGAACACCCCATCTCGATACTCGTATTGATATTTCTTTCTCATTGTATTTATCTATTTTTAATTTAAACAGTTCATTGGCATGTTCATGGTTAAGTGCAGCTGATGAAAAAGAAGAGTAAAAGCAGATCTTTGGTTATCAATTTATGAACATATTGAAATCTTAATAACATGGTGAGGATCGTGTTTTTGTATTTAGAATATACAGGTCAACATGTCAAAACGATTGTTCCAAGGTGATATTTTGTTGTACAATCTATTCCTGCTGTGTTGCAATTTGCAGTGTTTGCAGAAGTATAATCAATTGGAGTGAAAATGGAGAAAGTATTCACTTTGTGGCTGGAGTGCTCTCATATAAACTCACGGAAAAGGCACCTGTGAGAATTGGAATCGATGGAAAGTATTTCACAGGATTGTGTGGTCATGCAACGGGCGTTTCATCGATTCGAAATTGAGGAAAATCAAGTTTGCCATTTTTGGTTTGTGTCACATTTAAATTCACATTTCCATAAATTGATTCTTACAAATCCAAATGTCAACTAAAAATGTTTTCTGAAAGCGCTGCAAAAAGATGGAATTTTATAAAAACAAGTTCAAGGACATCTTGAAGAAACTAGAACGGCAACTCGGGCGTTCCGTAGAGCTCGATCCACTCCGGTGCGTCTCTCAAGGCTGACCAGTTTCAGACGTTTGGATCCAACTGATTTGGCCACCGAATCTGCACAATGCCGGCTCGCTTAACCAAATCGAATCAGCTGTTCTTCGTCACCTAACCAACTCTTTTTACAATATTTTTGTCATAACTCATCCACAACGTTTGATATATTGCTACGTCGTTTTTGGCCCAATCTTCATTGTAAAGAAATCACTTAAAATTTCTAGTCTCCGGATCATGATCACCATCATTCTACCAGATCATTAGATCAATTTGTCTCATCACATACCCAACCTGCTTCCACCAGTTTAATCGGTCTCAATCTGTCCATAACTTTTTGAGAATATCCTGTCACAGACAAACAACAGACAAACAAACAGGGGTGAATGCCTCACCTCCCTCCTCTTTCGGTGGCCGGAAGGTAACAAATACTTTACAAGAGCAAACTTTGGCTGAAGCTTTAAATTACCTGTTTCATTTTGGCAACATGATGGATGTTTTTTTCATGATTATTGCCTTAGTAATGGAGACGAGTGAGGAGATTGGGACCATACTCTGTGCGAGCGGTTGGTGCTGCTTCAAGCAGTTTTCCTTGGTATTGGGCACAATCCTGGACGGGGGCCCCACTCGGACACAGTATACAGCAAGCTGGCAACTCATTTTGCCGACCTCGAAAGGATGCAGCCGAGTTACCCCACCTGATTATTAATTCTAACAGCTGAGCGGGATTTTTGAAAACTTGCAGACCCTAGATCCCCAAAAGGCCCGCTGCCCTAACCATTTAAGCCAACACCAAGCATAGTAAGGACTTGCGAGGGGAATTTTCGGAATCAATTTCTCCAAAATTGGATGGTACTTCAGTGCTTTCACTCATCTATTTAAGTCAAAACCATTTGCCTATATTAATTCGTACACAATTTGTGTCCGGATTCCTATCTACTGGTCTCATCACTGCAACATCATCATTAAACTTGGTAGGCATAATCTATTATATGAAGCGAACCGTCCGCGTGTCTGTTTGTGCATTTGTCTGGCTTCCGTTACAGCGGCCGCTTTCACGCTGCATTTGAAAAGCTGAGGCATGCAGGCAAAAGCTTTCAACATTATCCAGAAGAATTGGACGATATATTTAAAACCTGTAGATATAAACATAGAATCACGTGTGTGTAACAGTGCGTTCAACATATACAATGAGGATTATCACAAAGTTGAACAAACCATGTCAGTGTGGAAGTAATAAAAACAGGTCACCTATACGAGTTGGTCTTAAAAAGGTTTGCATGCAAGCGATCATGTTAATTAAAAAGAAAAAAACACCCTACAGCATTATGACTAATCAACATCAACATTGGATTAAAGGAGATGTATACAGATTCTTCATGAGTCACACACAATTTAAATAGCTATATTTTTCTCTCTTCGGAGTGCAACACGATAACCCTTTCAAAAGTTTCATGAAATAATTTAAAATATAGATGTAACTTAATTTTTTCTTCATCCACTGGGGACAGATACTTTTGCTTGCTTTTCTCACTAGGGATGGGTATTTTTGCTGAGCTAACAATATTTGACATTTTGCTTCACGCCGGTCTTAAACTGCTTACGTTAATTCCATTCTGTTCAGTCAAAAGTAGACTTTTGACAAAGGCATTGATTGATGTCATGGCATTCCAGGTGTGCAGTGTTTTCAAAGGATTAGGAGGATGGCACCTTAGCAGGTACGCACACTCACCTCGTAAGCTGTCTAGCCTGGGTCGAACCTGACCGAGCTGTAAACTGTCATCCACGTGTTCACAGGCAGGGTGATCATCAATATGTGTGCCGTCCCTGAAATAGAAGTTAATGTTCGTCCCATCTGCCGGCATTAGTGGTGGTGTTAACGATCCTACGGTGTCCTTCACGAGAGTTAGGCGAGCTATCGCGCTACCATGACCAAATTTTTCAAAATTCCTGCCCTAAACCAGGCAAGGGGACATAGGATCAGCAACACAAATCGCACCCTCAGCAAATGATGCTTCCCAGCAGCCTTGTTGTCACATTTACGAAAGGAGAATAAGTGCTTTTCAAGCGTAACTGTCACAGGATTTGTTGTTGTTCTATCCATTTATCCCATTCATTTGACCTGGTGTGGCTTGCTGAGACTAGAGTGGTGAAGTTGGGCAGTGCGCGTGAGGTCCTGAGTTCAAATCCTTGCTTGGCTGTTGATATTAATTCCAGGTGTGGTGACTCAGCCTGTCATGCCTTATGAGGTCGGCAAAATGAGTACCAGGCTTGCTGGTATCCTCGGAGTGGGGTGGGTGACCCATCCAGGATTGTGCCCAATAGCCAAGGAGACTGGGCTAAGGCCGACACCCAAAGCTCTTTGCACATAGTATGGTCCTTAATGGATGGATTGGATTCCATCATTACTTGATTGTTTTGTGTCTTGTTCCCTGCCCATCCTATTCAAAACGCCATTTTCCATCAAACATGACGCACGTTTGCTTTGTATCTGTGATGTTAGATATAAAGCCTATGGTACCAATAGTATGCGGTGGGGCGAAATAGATAAAATTTAAATTAGAAAAAATTGATTAAACACAAGCAGATAGGAGTGATAAATATATACCCGGGAGTTGTTAAAAGTAGCTTGGAAATAAGGAAGGAGATAGAACTATGGGTGTAAGCGGACAGAAATTGGTGTTGCATTTGGCATTACAGCCAAAACAGACGGGCTCGGGGGAGTGGAAGGGCAGAGGGGTGCACATTGCAGATAACCAAGCTTTCAGATGAGGTAAGATCCTCGTCCTCTATGATGACGTATAAAACGAATTGACGTCATTGTGATGTATCAGGTTTGCGAATAAATTACTGTGCTTAATGCCCGGCTTGATTCCAGCAAACAAAATTTCAAACAGCTTGCTTAGTTTCGGAGATAATGGTATAGGCGATTTCCATTAGCGGCGTATTATGCTGTCAACTTTTTCCAGGAAGAATTTTCCAAAATCGGAGATGGTTACTTGCCTGGCGTGTGGGCTCTCTGCATTATTACATGGCAAAGTTTCACGCGATCCGATGAAAACTCTGGGTTGTGAAACAAAAAATGTTCGAAAAAAATAGGAATACGTCATAAAAATTGATATGACGTCATAGTTGATGTATTCAATATGTGTTGTTAATTATCTCTGCTTAATGCCCTGTTCGATTCCCGCAATTAGAATTATCAAAAAGCTTGCCTAGTTTCGGAGATAATTTTTTAGGCATTTCATTAGCGGAGATTATTTTGACGCATAACTTTTTTCTAGGAGGAATTTTCAAAATCGGAGATGGTTGCTGTCTGTGGCCAGGGTTTATATATATACATATTAGTATATTTATATATATATATTATATATATTATATATATATATATACTTATATTATATATATTTATATATATTTATATATACCTATATATATATTTACTGTGTAATATATTATATATATATATATATATATATATATATATTCCCTGCTATATTTATATATATATATATATATATATGCTGTAATATAGTATACTGTATTATCATATATAATATAAATTATATATTATATATAATATATATATATATACTTTATTATATATGCCAAGTTTCCAGGAAATTTCGATGAAAACTGTAGGCTGTGAAACAAAAAAAGTCCACAGAAGAAGGATGTAAGAACAAACAACGTGAGTAAGACTTAAGTCCTCCACGCGGATCCTAAAAAAAATTCCATCATTATTGTTGTACATATTGATAGATGTATATGAGTAATAGGAAAAGGGGAGTTTCTGATTCACCTGCCAAAAATGTGTTGACCCCTCTGATAATGAAGCCTTTAAATGTCAGACCAATTGAACCGGGCTGAACGCCAATCTCACATTTCTTAGCTGCAAGCCAGAAAGGCCTCCTTTCATAATTTTAAAACTATTACCCACTCTATTATTAATCTAAGAGTTCTGATAACATATTGTTTTGTTTTCTGTAACGTCCGCTGTTTGCTAATAAATAAACCTCCAATCTGCTTCCCCATTCCATGTTCAGTGCTAATGCTTGTTAAGTCCAGAGAATGTGTCTAAGTACAACATTTTAAAATTGCTTGCTCGTGCTGCTTCTGGTATATCCTTTTTATATTAGATTCCCCCCCAAAAAAACTTGGGTAAAAAATCTTACACTCTCCTACCTGAATTTTGGTATCATATAATTGATTCATTTTTTTCATATGCCAATTTGTAAATGTTTTTTTAGGGTTTTGGCTTTCTTGGTGAGGAATGCGGCACTGTTTCTATGATACTCAACCACATATCTTGGATTAATTGAAACCAATTTCTGTTTGTCTCAGCTTGGCTAAATTTATTGTTATGGACATTCCTTCAAATATGATTGAATTGCTTCAATTACAACGGCTTACCCTTCATGTAAGATACAGTAGTGAATACTTCTAAAGCTTCGTCTTTCAAGAAAATTTTATGAATGTTCTTTCCACTCTGGTCCCCACAGATTCTCTCTCTCTTTGGCATCTTATTAGTTAAATATTTATTTGAAAGCATCCATGAGATTGATCAAAATTTTTTATTTTTGGAGGAACGATCCACACATATCTCGACCTTAAATCAATTGACGATTAAAGCATGTGTTGTAACCTCGATCATTATCCCACGTTTTTTGAAAAAATAAATAAATAGGGGATATTTGTAATGCTCCGTCTGTCTGTCTGTCTGTCTGTCCATCACGCTATCTCTTCCTAAACGGTTGTGCAGAAATTAACCAAACTTGGTCGTTTATGATCACCCACATGGCAAGAAAGGTCGAGAGCAAATCATTTTTGGCCCGGCCATACCGAAAAATGCAATTACGGCATATATAAACATTTAAAAAAAAAACTCGGAAACTTTGTGGATGCCCATAGTCTCAATGGTAGACGTAATTGAAATATGGAACGAATTTGTTTGGATTTGATCCCAGTTCATGCCTCCAGGGGGTCAGGACTGAGGGTCAACAGGGATCAAACGGAAAAAAATTAGTAATTTAAACTCCAAATTTGCGTATTAGGTCGTTCCTGGGGACTTTTGATCTTTCAACTGTTTACTTTTGCAAGGAAGTGGTGGGGATTTGTGATGGCGTGCCATCGGCTTCACTCTTGTTTTAAAATTCAATCAAACCCCTGCCTAATGTAATCAACACTTTAGAATATATTATGTCTCATTTAAAACTGATTACACGTTTATTTAATGAATGGTGTTAATTGTCTTTTTTTTCTCATCAGTTTGGCAACAAGCGCAGGTTGATAATCATCAAAGCTTAAACATTATTTAATCATATCATACGTGGGATTACTTAAAAACCCAGCACAATGTAGCTGCAATTTGTTTTTGTTCCATATAAACTTAATCGACCTTTTTCTCTTCATGTTGGATTAAGAATTAAGAGATAGGATTAAAAGCATTCATCATCATGTCATCATCATCAATTCCATCATCATCATCATCATCATCCCATCATCATCATCATCATCCCATCTTTGTCATCCAAACGTCATTGCTATTGCCATAATCAATATAGTGTTCATAAGGAAATTTTCATTCAATCATATTTTTGAGGACAGATTAGAGATTTCCGTCCTTCGCTTAAATCTCCCTGTCAAAGTTGTTCCCATTTCACAGAAAATAATTCCCAGGCAGCTGCAATTCTCCAGTATTCCTAGTTGTGTAAATCAACTTCCAGACAAAAAAATTCGGGCTATCACGATGGGTTTTTATCCCTTTATTGTTGAATCCAATCATCTATTTCTTGAAGAATGGTGTCGTTAATTTGGATAATCTTGTAAGGATTGGGGAGGATAGCTTAGAGGTATGCTGCCTTGCCTTTGAGCTGTCAAACCTGAGTCCAAATTTCGCCCCAACTATGTAGTTTACAAAAAACTGGTTGTTTGCCGGCAGGGTGAGGCATCAGTGTGCACCTTCATCAGAAAGGCGGTTAAGCTGTGAGGACTGCCTGCCAGTTCTTCAGGTCAGGTCAGGTATGGAGATGTGCGGAAACACACGTTGCTGCGTCCACTTTCCGCCAGCTACTCCAGGGGGCCTCCGTTCTGGCCATCCCCAGACAGATGCCCTGGCCCATTTCCATCTCTTGAGGATGCCGATCAACCTGCTGCAACCACGAGGCACCTGGTTGGTTCCATTGGCCTTCTCCACTCCGAGGCTCCCTCGCTGAGAGAAGTCTGGTGAAAGCGATCAGCGTCAGGAAATGAGCCACATGTTTCATACAGCCGCAACTGACACTCACGACATGCAGGTAAACAAATCTCATTGAGTCTCTCTCAAGCAACTGCTCCTTGGACACAAAGTCCACCAAGCAATAGCCAAGATTCGCTGAAGAGGACTGGTACCAAATAATTAATGTCTCCGTCTCAGATCCAGGTCAGATCCAAGTTCTCACAATCCGTGAGAGCAACACTGGGGGAAGCACAAGGGACCTGAAGACTTTGCATTTTTCGTACTCCCGCACAGTTACCGGCAGCGCCCCAAACCCATGATCCCAGTAAATCCATACACCCAGGGCCCGACCCAGACGTCTTGTGACCTCTGGCTTTAGCAGCAGAGACGTCAATATCACTGCCAAGGTAAGTGAATTCTTTCTCCGTTGACCTCAAACATCCTCACCACAAACAGGTTACAGAAAAATCAGCAGCATCCAAGATTCATTGAAACCTGGATCTTAGTTTGACCAGGAAACCCCGTAATCCCAGCCAAGCTCCAACTCCTCATTCAGTGCCTCGAGGGTTCCCCAACAAGGACATCCGTGTTTCCACAAGGATGCACTTATAATCTGTAAAATCAAGGTCAGGAGACTTGACCATTCCCAAGCGATGCACCACAAAGCTTGATTCTCTGTCATCTTCCCCAGAATTAAGTCCAGGCAAGTGATTGAAGAGTGTGAGCCAACACACACCCCTGACAACTCCAGTAACAAATGGAAATAAGTTCAACATGGAACCGGCCACAACTCACAGCACCTCTCTGTACCAGAATAATAGTTCAGAAATCACGATCATCACTTTGGTGCACCCTGCCGAAGGGACCCGAAAATCCTCCAGAAGTCATCCCGGGAATCTCCACTAAATTTGGGAAAGCTTGCAGAGATCAAAGATGGGCTGCAGCACCCCTGCCAAAATTACTCCATCTGCGTTTGTGTTAAGGGACCCGAGAGCAAGGATACAGTCAATCATTGACTCTTTGGTGTAAAGCCTGATGGCTCTGCCACTTGTGTTGCTCAAGCAGATGGTGGCGAACCCTATCAAGAATTATTCTGAACAAAGACCTGCCCGGCACTGAAGAGCAGCCTCACCCTCGTAGTTGTTGCAGTCCTGTCGATCACCCTCCTTTTCGAGAGAGGAACAACAAGGCCCCTCTTCCAGTCATTGGGTATTATCCTGCGTTCCAATCAGAGCACAAAACTGCATGCATGACATGAGTGCAGCATTTCCTCCAAGCCTTGAGAAGTTCAGCGATGAAGCCACAGATCAAGGACGTTTTACCTCATATTCATGTATACACCACAGCTTGTGTTTCCACAAAGAAGGTTGGGAACCACAGTTGATTGAGGGTCAGCAATGGAGAATCGTAACCACCACTGACATCCAACTCAAACAGCTTGGTGGGTCAGCCTGGTACAGCCACTAAAGTAACTGGCCAGTGGGCCTTCACTTCGGACTTCCTCCATCAAGAGCAACCACCCTTTGATCCAAACTGCAGTACACCGAGGGACGGGCTTGTTAGGGAACACAATGGATTAATTCCCCATGGCAAGCAGGACGAGAATCACTTGACCACAGTTCTGATAACTCTACCCTCTCATAGATTCCTCGCACATAGGCCTCCTTGTCTGCCCCTCAACGCACATACAGTTTTAAACCTCAGCTTCTGGCCCTGTGACTCTGGTCAATGTTCCAGTGTCCCTTGAGAAGGTATCTCGTCTGCGGGCATTTGATCACCTACGGACTCGAAACATGGCAAAGAATGCCTCCTTCACGGTGAGATTTACCTCGCCTCAGTCAGAGCATTTATAGAAGACCAGGGAAATGTCAACCCAAGGAGTGATGCTCCTCAGTCTCATAAATGTGCTCGTTGACCGAGTGGTTACCCCAATTATCATGGAGTCAACTTAATGGGACACACTACATCAACTCATGGATAGTAACCATCAGGTGACCAAGACCAGTAGTCGGGTGTAACCACCCGCATTATTTCACCACTATCTGGTCTCTCACCTCAGAGAGTTGCTGCCAATACCGCGTGTTCAAGTGCTGGAGCTCAGATGATAGCAGAGACCAGTAATATCTCTTCTTTCGGGATTTTATGAATCCAGGCACCCACCGAAAGGACTGCCTCAGGTTAGTCCGGAGGAAGACCGCGTCTGGTGGATGACACCTCAGCACCACCTGACACACACGACTGCAATCCAACCTGGGAAGGTTATCCCCTTGTTTTTCCTCCTATCATCAAAGAGTGGGGTCCGAAGCTTTCCCCATCCCGTCAGCTTGGTGAGCTTGCCCTGTGAAGGGCAACTCTGCGCCAGGACAGACTCCAACGAGTGGGATTTCAGTTTTCTTTGCATTGAGGTGTGTTTTCACGGATAGTGACGTGTTTACTGGTGGCCGAGAGTCAAATTCCTTGCACCAAACCTCCTCGGAAAGGTTACCCTCTGGCAGGAGGATAATCTGCAGATGCAGATTGGGCATCAGTATGGATGGCCTTGCTCACAAGGAGCTCCTCTACCCTTTTGACCCGTTTTATTTTAAGTCCTGCTGGAATGTCCATATCCACGTACCATCCTCACCAGAAACTGGTGATTGGGGAGATGGTTTTAGCGCAACAACCCGACCATGAAACAGGTTAGTACAGGTTTTCATGGTGCCCGTTAGCAAGTCACAGATCTAATCTAACCTGTCAATAAATGAAAAAAGGATTAATAAACTTTTTTGTGACGACTTCATGGATTACAGTCTATGGCGTGTAGAACTTGTTACAACTTACAAGTTAACCCTACTTATTCCCCCTGTTGAGCTGCATGTGCAGACTTCTTTTGCAATCCCAAATTTTTTGTTACGGTTATTTGCACATTCTAGATGGTATTTGTGAATAGGGTTACCTTTCAAAATGCCTTATCTTCATCCAAATTATGTTCTTGTAGTAAGTATTTCTCTTGTTTCAATGTGTGTGCACGAATTTTTATTTGCAAATAATTAATCTTTGACATCCCACAGCACTGTGCCGAGGTCTCGATCTTCGATTTAGGAGCGTACACCCTGGCATTGTTGCATTGTCCATTTATACTGCCTATCAAATTTTATTTAAGTTCGTGACAACCGTCCTGAGGTGGTTTCCTTTAAAATTAGTATAAATCTCAAATCTCCCAATGGCCTCGACTTTGTTAACAAAATCAATCTTGAAGCGGTACATGTTGTAATAAGCTTGAATGCCAAACACTTGACCAAAAACTCTCTTCACACGTGATGAAAGTGCTACTGTACATAGGTTGTGAGTTGCATGGATGGAACTCAACTCGCTTTTAAACAACTGGTACTCATGGGAAATTATCAGTGTCATCCGTACTACACTTTCCTGTCTGGCGCTTGGCGATTTATATAAAGGGATGTTTGTGAGATTCTGCTTCATCCCGCTTCAAACCATTAAAAATGTACGAATAACTTTGCTTTGGTTATGAAGAAGAGCTTTAGAGCTTTGAACTTTCAGTCTTTTTTTTGTATACCTTGTCGAGGCTTGCATGAGGAGCTTACACAACAAGGCACATCAATGGGGGGCATGAGACTAAGAGGGGCCGGGAGTGGAGAGGACAAAAAAGTGGGGAACAGCGACATTCGGCGATCTATGGAAGGGAGAGGGAATGGGGCGGGGAACATTGGGGTTATACAAGATGGACAAACAGGACTTTTTAGGAAGGAAAGCAGGAATTGAGAGTGCGTAGGGGTGGATAACGGGGGGATGGGAGGGTAGAAAATATTTCAAGCAGATTGATAACGGGGGGGCTTGATTTCTTAAAAAAAGGGGGGGGGCTGTCTCCAGATCGAGGATTTGGATGTGGGGGACGATAAGAGGTGGTGGCGTGAACGGCTGTTTTGAAGCCTGGAGGGAGAAATGGGATTGAAACAGAGTGAGGGAGTTTATATCCAAAGGCTGGGAAAAGAGGACTGGAATGAGTGAAGGTAGCAAGTGATTCTGGATTTTGTAGTTTTACCAGAAGGGGGTTGTGGCAGACCCTTGAGTGCCTGCGGGAAATAGGAAGGGACAAATCACAGACAGAGAGGGGTGAGGGGGGGGGACCGGAGAGGAGAAGGTAGAAGACAGAAAGACCACCGAACCTGCATGCGGTGAGATAGTGAGAGGCCCAAAGACTCAGCCTCATCGTGGGGGATTACCAATGATCAGGAATGCGCTTGGTTTCCACAGCGTGAAGCCGCAGAACAGGTGGGAAGGCAGGAGCACCAGCCCAGAGAGGAGAAGGAGTTAACTTCCATCAGCTGCGGACGAAAGCTATGTATTGTGGTCAGTGGAGCGGCAGGTGGGCGAGGGAAGGACTTTGCACGGCGAAGGATTCCCAGTCGGCGACTGGCTTTGGTAGGCCATGGTTGGAAATGTGGCTTTGTCCCAGGAAAGATCATGCAGCATAGTGAAAACCCAGAAGATGAATTTGTCAGGATTGCAAGACATGTTCACGTGTTGGACCAGTTTGTGATTTTACCCAGATCTGGAAGGAAGAAGCTGCTGCTTGCTGGTCTATGAGGGAGACAGATGGTACGGCAGAGTGGAGTCTCAGCAAAAGAGATAATTGAGGATTTATCCAGAGTCGGAGAGATCATTGATGAAACCAAAAAAAAGAACAGGGCCAGAAGCGCTGGCCTATTGAGGAACTTCCCAGCCTGACAGGAAGCAGGGATGAAAGAACTCCATTTAGGGCCAGCACGTGACTGCTGACAGGAGATGGAACGTCTGCTAGCCAATGAGTGGCAGATGGCCTTGGTACCATAGTCGAACGAGAGTGTTTGTGAGCAGGCAGCGGCGCCAGACCGTGTCAAAGCACTGCAGATTTGTCAAGGGATATGGCTCTGATTTATGTACGGCAACTGAGCGACGCTCCATCCCATTGTTGGTCGAGAGCAGAAGCGCATTATCCAGAGTGGAGTGAACCTGGTCTATGAAAACCAAATATTGTGATCGGAACTACAAAGCCATTGGAGGAAAGAGGAGAGGATTTATTGTCTGAAGCGATGATGGATTCCACAACCTTGCGATTTATTCGGTTGAGAAGGCTGATCTGTCTAGTTTTTTTTTTGTTTTTTTTGGTATCCCTTGTCGAGGCTCGTGTGAGAGCTAACACACAACACACATCATGGGGGACATGAGGACAAGCAGCATGGAGGGAGTTGCGCAAGGTAAAAACAGTGGGGACAGAGACATTAGGAGAATCTGTGGAAGGAAGAGGGAATGGGACCGGGCGAACATGGCGGAATAGAAGATGGACATGCACAGGAACTTTCAGGAAGGACAAAGGCTGCGGAATTTGAAGGAGGTGGGGCTTGGTGGATATCCGGGTCGGTAGAAAAGATCGAGGGATTGGGATGGGATTGATAAGAATTGGGTGTGCAACAGCTTGTTTTGAATCCTGCGAGGGAAAGAATGGCGAAAAATGAGAGTAGGCAGTTATTCCAAAGGCGGGGGAAAAGAGGAATGAAAGATGTGGAAGCGTTGAGCAGTGATTCGTGATTTTTGTAGTTTTTACCAGAAGCGCGTCTGTTGGCGGACCATTGAGCGGCCCGCGAAATGTTGGTCGGGGACAAATCGCAGAGAGAGAGCGGTGAGCGGGGGGGGCGAGGCTGGAGAGTGAACGGTAGAAGACAGAAAGCCATCGACCCAACCTGCGGTGAATGAGTGAGAGGCCCAAAGACTCAGCCTCATTGCGGGAGATGCCAATGATCCGAAAGTGAGTTGTTGCAGGGATCTGTTTTTACACCTTTTTTGTGCAGGGCAGTTATGTTTGCTGATTTCCAAGCAGATGGCAGATGACTGAGCAAATGAGAGGGTGAATAGAACAGAGA
>JAXMNL010001513.1:3579-14960 GCA_035128595.1 Eptatretus atami
TCTATCAATAAAATTCTCTGACATGTACTTTCCTTTGTTCTCGATGTACGTTACCCGTTAAGAACAGCCCTGCCGTCAGAGGGAAAGGGCGAACGCTCCCCGCTTACCATGCTCAAACGATTGCCGTCCCTCCAGATCATGGACTGCCTTCAGGGAGTTAGTACATCCCGGATGAGCCCCCATTTGTTGTGGAATTTATTTGTTAACGTTTTATTTGTTTTATCATTTTTAATTAACCGTTTAACTATTGGTACAAACAAAACGACAGACAGACAGACCAGAAAGGACTGCCTTTATATAGTAGATATACTGAGAAACGGTATTAATTGCCTTTTATTTTTTCGAAATTCAAGCACTATTATTGAAAATATACAACTTATCACACAATAAGCATCAAACGGGTATTCGACAATTATATTTCCAATCAACCACATTTTGACGAAATAACACATATTTGTTAGGTCACTTATTATGGAAGAAGATTGAATGGTTCGGCCTCTCCGACATCTGCTGGAAGCAGGGTTGAATCTTCAGTTCTCTTCAAGGGGAATGCACTGTTCATAAGATCTTAGTGAATTTTCTGAGAGACTGTCTACTGTCACAGTGACCTGTTGAGCATCGGTGAAAAGAGGTATTAACGTCCATTTACCAGGGAATCAAGAAGATTCTGCGGATTACGAATCTCTTCAAAAGATTTCCCTGGAACAGCCCAGTCTGATCCTGCAACATAATTACCTGAGACATATCAGAAGTATCGAGAGAGCATGAGTCGGGCATCGAGTGCGAGACTGGTCACTGTGGATATCGTCATGGACCATGTACGGTTAGGATGTTCTCATCCATTGCATTAAACACAACAACTTCCTAACGCGCACTGCTGGAAAGATGACGAGCTCTTCTTCAGTTCGGGGGGTCACAAATAGCCAGATAATCGACCTTTTCTCTACATTCTTGCCAACATCGAGTTGTCGCGTCCTGGCGTACAAGCTCTGAAAGAGGGCTGTTAGGTTTGCTCGGTCATTCATTCCGGGTAATCATGTGCGGTTAGACAAAACCATGGGAAACTTTTAGCGTCATGCTATGTCCCATGGAGAGCTGATGCAGTGCCAACAGGTTGTCTCAGGCTCCTGACGAATTATGACGCTACACGCTGGGTTTGAAAACCATGCTCGATCTTCCAGTATGTCATACTCCCTGGCATGGCGGACATGTTATCTGAACGACAAGCAGCAACAAGCACCATGATCTTCGTCCATCCGAGATCCTGAAGGGAGAAGCTGGTTGGAAAGAACACGAGAAGCAGTTGAAAGCTTCATGAATCCTTTCGAGGTCGAAAGCAAAAACATGATCCTTCGTCGGACCACAGATCTGAAAAGTCCAGAAGCATGTTCTGAGAGCGAGCAGGCAGGGAAAGATCTAATTGAACCAAAAACTATCATCACCACATGTTTGGAACAGACGGGACTTCTTCAAGGAGCAAGTGCTCAACTTGAAAACTCTCGCTGATATGAACAAGAAGAGTAATACAACACTAAGAACAAATTTACAGTACCAACACAGGGAACTCTCTTTCAGCTGTTCATGAAATCACAAAACAGGCATACAACTGGACGGAGAGAACTTCTCACCGTACCACCACTCCGTACCATACATAGTATTGGAATGCGGATGGTTTCATGGCCAAAACAGATAAATCAAAAGTCCATTCACTTTCCTGACGAAAGCAAGAGTGCTGCCCAACCTCCGAATGACAAAACACTTGGATTTTTCGATGGCAATGCCTGTTTCTTACTCCTTAAAGAGATACAGGTAACTTCAGCAATATACAAAAAGTGTCAACATCTGCCGAAGTCAGGTGACTTTTGCTTAGCCACAAGATAGCTTTACCAGCTCTGTGAAGGCGATGTAACGAATGAGGAGAGATCGGAACAAACAATTCATGAAGGTAAAAAACCAGCATTCTTGAGCTGATGGAACAAGCAAAGTTATTGAACCCCTCACTCGACTTTGAGCCCAAGACGCATATCCAGCACGCTTCACGGGAGGGAGGTAATTGTGACTTGTGGCGTTGATCAGATATCTACTGACATCTGAAGCGTCTGTCATCGTGTACAGAGAACTGACACACTAAAAATCCCATCAGAAGAAACTGATTACGACATCTGTATCGGAGTATGGCAGGAGTCCAAAGTACAGCCTACATCATGGTGAAAGAGTTCCAGATAGTGATATATTTGTCATCCTCATGCACTACACCTGACTATGACAGATGTGACGATCTTGTTTACACAGGTACGGAACAAGAAAGTTTATCACGTGCACCGAATTGGCGGTATTTCTAACAGCATTCACAGCAATAATGTCTTCATGTATTCAGTGGCTGCGACTCGCCGGCGTTTCAAGGGTCTAGGCAAGTTGAACCACTTAAGACCTTTCTAGGCTGCCCAAGGTTTTCCAGTTCTAGCTGGATTAGAGTACGTGGGAAGTACCCGACACGACCTGATGGATGACTTGGATGAGTTCACCTGTGCTTATATGAGACCTCGTACTCGACCGATGAGTTGCGCTTCATGAAAGATAAGAGCGTATGGAAAGATTGATGACCGTCTCTCCGTTCGAGCACAGTTGACATGGGCACTCTCCTCCATGCCAAGAAGAGCCTGACAACAATCCGGAGATCAACTTCCAACTTGCATTTGGAAAAGAGCCCATGGTGGAAATCTTGAGATCCCAGCCCAAGTATGGACGATGGTGGACTTTATTGAGGGGAAGCTGCAGCTCTTTAGGTACAAGGGAGGGTCTGCCACAGCAGTTGGCGTATGTGTTTTTTTTTTTTTTTTTTTTTTTTTTACGCTTTGCCACACAAATTTTTTCACTCCTCTCTTGTTGTCTGTCTGTCGTCTGTGTACAGGATATCTAAAACAGTTGTGGGCGGTCGGGATGACATTTTGTGGGACACGTTGGGTGTGTGACCACCGAGTTGTTTCGATTTTGGTGAAGTCCGAATCCGGATCCGAGTAGTGGAGTTTTTTTATTTTTAAATGTTATTTTTAACCATTGAGAAATAGTGGAGTGTACAGCACGATATTTAAACAATGTATGATTTGCCCTTATGTTCTCGTGGGATGAGAGAGGACGTGCTGGAGGTGTGCCTCTTCCGAGTGGCTTTCTAGTTTATTATCAGATTAACCGAGGAACAACACCAATTGAGGAATCCTCACAATGGATTCCTGAGGAATCCTCACAGAAATCAATATGACTCACCTTTCCCTCTCTAAAATATAGACAATCTTGCCTACTTTCCAGGTGACTTCATTGAAATGACTCCACAACTGCTGACCCTGAACTCCAATCACCGAAACTTCTTACTTTCCTCTTGCCCCTTCTTTTCTGCCTGTTTTCTCGATATTTATTAATGGCCGCCATGATGGCAGGCTGATTGCCATCAGAAATTTCTCCTCACTATGACCTCAGCTTTCCCTCTTACATGTCTGACATCTTGCCCTACTCCAGTTGACTTCATTAAATGATTCCATGACTGCTGACCCTAAACTCCAATCATCCAAGCTTCCTACTTTCTCTCTCCCCTCTTTTCTAGATCTTTCTTGTTGGAAAACATTCTCCATTAACTTGTATATTCGACCAAATTCACCTTCCAAGTATAAGCTTAAAGTTCACCTTCAAATCTTCTCTATTTTCTCTTTCAGGTAAATTTAATTTGGTGAAGTGTTGGGTTCATTGTTTCAGATTTTTTCTACCCGACATACCTAAGATTTCCCAGTCATTGTGTCGTAGTTCAGAGAGCGTCCTCCGTTTCTGTTCAGGAGGTCACGGCTCAAGCCGATGAAGCCTTTGTCGCTCCTGTGTGAAGGGGCCATCGCCGTGAAATACAAACACACAGGAAATGGCGCTCTGCGCTGAGGCTTGGCGATGATAGTCATTGTTCACCCTCGACTAGGCAAAGATCCCCGGGGGGTGAAACAGCACACACGGTAAGGTCTGCAGCACAGTTGTGTGCTTCACCTGAGTATAAGGTGGATCATCTGGTGGAGTAGTCGCCCCGAGTGGAAATTGTCACCCTCCTGGTCGGGATCTAACCAGAGTGATATTCATTTTGAGGCCACTCTGATTGGACCTGAACTTGTTGGGTGACCATCCCCATCTTCATTTGATCATCTGTGTTTCCTCCACGTTTACAAGCTTAATTTAGACAGTGTACTTTAATGTCCAAAAATTTAAACCACAAGAATGGAAAATTAAACTTTCCAGCCCATCCTATTTAAACAATGTTTTATCTTCTGCCAAGGAGTGAACCACAAGAATCAATTCTGAAGGCAACGGCCTATAGTCCAAAATAATGGTTTCATTTATGGACAAACGTGCAGAGACGATGCAATCAAGTTATGGTTGGGAAGAATTAACTCTGTATTGCAGAGGATCAAACAGAAACAGCCGTCGAGTGCACCCAGGGTGCCCCCCCTCCCCCACGTGTCTTGTCGCACATCTCACGTACAGAAGAGGTTCCAGGCCTTCACATTCAGTGTTAAAGATTTCCTTGTGGACGTTCACTATCACTTTGATAAATCAGTCGAGAGAAACGCTAATTGAGGGAGTACTTGTCCTTCACCTCAGTGATGTGAGAAAAATAATAAACAAGGAATAAGGAACTTAGACGCAGGAGGAGGTCATCGGACCTCATGCCTGCACTGCACCAACACCAGATTAAATATATCCATTCAGCTCATGAAGCATCCTCTTCATCTATACTAATAAATGTCAGAGTGTGTCAGTAGGTCAGTCAGTCAATCAGCCAGTAAGTGTGTGTGTCAACTCCTTAATTCAAAAATTATGAAACCAAGTAGCCTGAAAGTTTACATGCATACGAAGGGAACTCCAAGGGAGTGCATGAGTGTTTTTTTAATTTTTAAAATCGCTTTTGAAGACAACTAACGGCCTGATTTTAATTCTATCCTGAGATCAGGGGCATCCTCAGACACCTTATTTTGAGGAAGAGGGAGGGGAGGAGGCTTTGTGTGACGGGAAGGAGGTGGAGGGTAGTGAGAGTTGTTGACAGTTGATAACTGATTTGTGAAGAGCTAGGGAGAGGGTCGGATTAGGAGGGACAAAGGCTGGGTGGTGAAGGATGAGTAGCAGTGGGGAGTCATAAGAGAGGCGGCAAAGGGAAATGAGAGATTGGAGGAGGTGAAGGAATGAGCTGGAAGAAGAGGGTTGCGGAAGGCAGACAACTTTGTGGATGTGAAGGGGGACAGTTTTGATAAGGGGGAGTGAGGGGGAGATTTGAAAGGGAGCGGTGAGAGAGAGCGATTGAGGGGAAGCTTGGAGGGGGAAGAGAGAGAGTTTGCTTTGGGGGGGAAGGGGGGGAGATGTGATGAAAGAAAGAGGAGCGTGTTCGAGATATAGAAGAGTGTGCTGAATGAGAGTTGGACATTGTTGAGGTTGGAACGGAGAACACAGATGTTTGAAAACCACACAATTTGGGAACCAGAGGAGGACCTGTTAAGTAATGGAGAGATGCTCGGATGGGGGGAAAGAGTAGGAAGAGTAGGGAGGGGGTATTACAGGAAGAATGAGGAGGAGGTAGATTTAAGGAGGTGGATGAATTTGCACTGAAGTTGGAAAAAAAAGAACAATTAATGATGAAAAGATGAACAAGCGTGGAAAATGGATTTTTTAATTTGTAGATCAGA
Organism: Eptatretus atami; assembly: GCA_035128595.1. Classification (NCBI taxonomy): domain Eukaryota; kingdom Metazoa; phylum Chordata; class Myxini; order Myxiniformes; family Myxinidae; genus Eptatretus; species Eptatretus atami. Next base: position 9,288 of record JAXMNL010001513.1, read on the forward strand.
GATTCCTTTAAATACATTGTACGATGGATGGAGAGCAGAAGAATTGACAAGAGTGGAGAAAGGGAACGTTGTAACAGATAGAATTTCTAGACCAGGGAATGAAAGAAAGGTCGAATTGTACACAAGATTTTGAGAAGAAGAACGAGCGAAGAGGGAAGTTGAATCATTGTGAGAGGACGGTTGTTTTGTTGTTGTTGTTGTGTGTTTGTTGATCGGGAAGAGGGGAAGTGTGAAGGAAAAGGTTGTGAAGGTGTGTGGTGAATACCTTCATGATTAGAGTGGATTGCAGGGCAGAGAAAGAAGAAGAGGCGTCGGTACAGCAAGTCACGTGGTTACGTGGGTAGAAGGTGAGAAGGGGAAGGTTTTTTTTGTATTTTTTTATATTTAAGATATGAAACAGAGGCTATAGTTGGAGGGATAGATGGAGGGTGGAGGGAAAAGTGGAGAAAAGAAAACTGATGGTAATGAGGAGAAAATACAAATAAGCACGATCGAGCACATCGATGAGGAATCCTGACATGACAAGATCGACGAAAAACTCAACAAATAGCACAAGTTTTGAAACAAACCGAACTAGGAACACAAAGTAAACACGGAGGCAACAAAATGAAGTCAAAACGCGATGAACAACGACCGGAAACCTATCTTTGAGTAAAGTCAGCAGAGAACCCCTGGAGAGAACCAGGCCGTATCCTCAAAATAACCCAAGTTGTTGACGTTGGTGGTCCGCCATCACATTTACAGGTGGTCAGGTCACCATTTACAGGTGGTCAGTGTCACCATTTACATGTGGTCGGTTCCCATTTAATCAGGTGGTCGGTCCCTTTCAGGTGCGGCACTATTCACAGATGTGGTCGGTCCACCATTTACAGGTGGTCGTCGCCATTTACAGGTGGTCAGTCGCTAGTGGTCGGTCACCATTTACAGGTGGTCGGTCACCATTATAGGTGGGTCGGTCACCATTTATAGGTGGTCCGGTCACAATTTATAGGTGGTCGCGTTCACCATTTATAGGTGCGTGTCACCATTTATAGGTGGTCGGTCACCATTTATAGGTGGTCTCGGTCACCATTTTATAGGTGGTCGGTCAGCGTCACCATTTTATAGGTGGTCGGTCCACCATTTTCAGGTGGTCGGTCACCATTTAATAGGTGGTCGGTCACCATTTATAGGTGGTCGGGTCACCATTTATAAGGTGGTCGGTCACCATTATAGGTGTCGGTCACATTTATGGTGTCGTCACCATTTATAGGTCGTCGGTCACCATTTATAGGTGGTCGGTCACCATTATAGTGTCGGTCACCATTACATGTGGTCGCGTCATTTCTTTTTACCTCATCAGTTTGATCATCTCTTGACTCTTAGTTCCTCCTTTGTGAAGATTTCCCTTGGACGATCTTGTTTTTCTTATGAGTTTTCAGTGTTGCCTGATTAAAATTAACTTTATCAGGGTCGTCTTCATAGATATCTGTTCCCAGGTGTTCACACATTCCTTTTCTCACACCTTTTCGTTTGAATATTCCCATTGCCCATATTAAGGTCCATTTTTCCTTCTTTGTCCAGTATTTCATTTTTACGCTGATTCTCTCTCTTGGGTCATCCGATTTTTTGTGTTCCTTTGTTGTTGTCTTGCTTTGTCAGTTATTTCCTTTATTCTTTCCTGGGTGAAGTATTTTTTCCTTCATTGATGCTGTTGAATTGATTTCGATCATGGAACACCTTCAGCCTTGGCTGACAGCTTTGTTTGCTTCAATTGCTTCATAAATCTTTCTCCTCCACCGTTAGTCCCCCATGCTTCATGCGCGTAGAATACACTTGTTTCAGTGGAGGATGATTTCCTTCTCCTCTAAGCTCACACTCTGTTAATTTATTTTTCTCCGATTTGTCTGGAAACCGATGTTGGTTGTGGAACAGGTGACACCTTTTTTGCTTTGGTGTAGACAGCTGTCCTCTCATGAGGCAGGGATCCCTTTCCTCACTGGAGAAGGTGCAGTCATTATCCTTTTCATCACACATTCCGGCTGCTCAGAGTGGCCAACACACACTTCACCTCAACCTCACAGGAGTCTGTGTCCTTTAGTCACTTTCTGTGCCTGATTGTCATTGTTTTTTGTTTTTTTTTTCACCAAGTCAAGGCTCGTGTAAGACCGAATACACAGAACATATAACAAGCAGGAAACAAGAGGGGTGGGAGAGGAAGCACAAAATAGTGGGGAAAAAAAGACAACAGGAGATCCTGGAAGGAGAGGGATGGAGCGAGTACACGCGAAACAAGATGGTACTACAGGATTTTCAGGAAGGAAACCAGGGAATTTGAAGGAAGTAGGTTTGGGGTGGATTGACGGGGGTAGTAAAAATCAAGATTTTGGATGGGAAGTCAGAGATGGTGGTGAACTGCTGTTTGAAAAGGCCGGAGGAAAGAGTGGGATTGAAGAGGTGTGGAGTTTGTTCCCAAAGCGGGGAAAAAGTGGAATGAAAGAGTGAAGGTGAGCAGTGATGCGTGATTTTGGCAGTTTCACAGTAGGGGGTTTTGGTGGACCTGAGCTCCCTGTGCAAATATAGGGGGCAGATCACAGTACAGGAGGGAGGGAGACAGAGGAGAGAGAGTGCATATTTTTGTTGCAGTCAGCTATTTTGCTTTCCCAAGAGGCCGCAGGACCTCGGGCTGCTTGATAGGGGTTAACGATGACACTCAGAGGAGTCGTACTAAGAAGGTATAGGCCAGAGGTTTTGTTTCTCCTACTCGTTTTCTCCTCAATGCTTAATAACTAGACATCGTTCGGAATCACTCCAAGGGGGTATCCACAACAAAACTGTTCTCAGTTTTGTTTCTGTTTATCAAGGATGACAAACTCACGAAAAAAACTTACAAAACAGAACACTTTACGGTTTCTCCCCAGTGTGAGTTCGTTTGTGATTTTCAAGTTTGATGAATGACTAAAATCCTGAGAACACACAGAACACTTGTACGATTTCTCCCCAGTGTGAGTTCGTTTGTGTCTCTTCAAGTTTGATAAGTAACTAAAATCCTGAGAACACACAGAACACTTGTACGGTTTTCTCCCCAGTGTGAGTTCGTTTGTGTCTATTCAAGTTTGATAAGAACTAAAATCCTGAGAACACACAGAACACGTGTAAGGTTTCTCACCAGTGTGAATTCGTTTGTGGATTTCAAGTTTGATAACCGACTAAAATCCTTCGAAACACACAAACATTTGTACGGTTGTCCCAGTGTGAGTCTCGTTTGTGGATATTCAAGTTTGATAATTGACTAAAATCCTTCGAACACACAGGAACACGTGTAAGGTTCTCCCCAGTGTGAGTTCGTTTTGTGCTATTCAAGTGTGATGAATGACTAAATCCTTCGAACACAGAGAACACTTGTACAGTTTTTCCCCAGTGTGAGTTCGTTTGTTGTTCTCACTGGTTGGAATGATTGAAATGATCTTCTTCGTTGAAAGAACTGTGCAGGAGTTGGTTGAATGAAACGGTTTCATTGTTTCTTCTGCAAGAAAAAAACTGCCATAACCAATTAGGTCATCATGTGTTTACTGCAAGGAATTGTCGGATATCATCAGTGTCAGGTTAATTCAATGTGGCGACATTCGATTGATTAAGCGGTTCCAGAGAAAACATATTTATAGTATTCTTCAATCCAATGTGGCTGTCAAGCCATGTGACTATCAATTATCCTTGACGAACTTGTACACCCACGGCTTGGAGAACATTTGTGTGAAGTTTCCCTCGATCTGTCCAGCCGTTCTGGAGAAGATTTTTGGAGGTTTCGTGAATCCAATAATGGCTGCAAACCATCGACCTATGATTTTATATGTGTGAACCTATTGTCCTCATGGATAGGTGGTCATACAAGTAAAGTTTCACCTCGATCTTCAAACCACTTCAAGAGGAATATTTTTGGAGGTCTTTCGTTTTTTTAAACAATATAGCTGCCGAATCACGTGGACCGATGACGTCATCGATTTTTTTTTCCCCCTATGTCCATTTTAGCCCAAGATGACCCTAAAAACTTTCATACTGATCAGATGTCGCGTTCTACAAATGCAATTATGACGTCATAAGAAGGGCACGTATGACGTCATTAAAGAATCACACTTATTCCCATGAGGAAGTATTGCTGTGTGCCAAGTTTCAATTTTTCCTCGCGTCTCAAAGATACAGAGTCCAACATTTTTCGAACAAGGTTGCCACAGCACGTGACATATTGACGTCATAATTATGATTACAACATTCCACACGAGTAGTCGCACTTGGGTGAAAATTTGTCTCAATCCGACAAACGGTTGTGGACCAAGACACCAAAAGTTCTGTGCGGACAAACAAAGACTAACAGACAACGAACGGACCAAACACAATACCCTCTCCTCGGCGAGGGTATTAAATATCTGTGATGATACGATTACGATGACGTTGAACTCTGAGTGAGAATAATTCTAAATTTAAAACTTTACTTTAAGTCTTCAAGCACAGGTTCAAACCAAAGCTCCAAACACAGGTGAGGTCAGGTATCTGGATTAAAAAGAAACTGTATTTCACATGTGCATGGACATGTACTCACATATGACCCAGAAGACCTTAAGCTCCAAGACCAAAAGCCACAGAGACCCAAAAAGACCCGAAAGACCCAAAAGATGCTGAAGCTCCTGAAGACCCAAAAGACCCCTCAGGTCTTAACACTATTGAACCCCTACAACCTTCAGACAGATTAGAAAGCTGAGACCCTTGACCACTTCGACCACTTGGACCTTCTTACATCACAAATGAAATTTCAAGTAATATAATAAATTATCACCAACGTTACAAATAAAATTGTGGAAAATAAATGTTTGGATGATGATTGGGTAAATCATGGCAACACAGTAAATCTGTGACGTCAGTCTCTGCAACGACGTGTGGAGAGGCGAGCGTAGCGAGCCGGTCCCACGCTAGTTTATGATAAAAATCAGGTTCACACCTTTGTCTTGAGAGGACGATTCATCCACGCATCTCAGACTGATCTTCACTTTCACAACATGATTCTTAAAAAAAAAAAATCATTAAAAAAATAAAATAAACTTTCAACATGACTGAATCAAGATATTGTCACAATCACACACGTCACCGCGCCCAATTCAATCAGATAACTTACTCAAATTAACCAGTTAACTTAAACTATCCTTTACCAATACAAATAAATAAGGCCAAAAACGATAGATGGTGAAAGATCTACAGAGATGTTCCAAAAAGACAACTTTTGGTTGTTGATATTGTTGTGATCCAGGGTTCGAGGCTCGCGACGAGGAAGCCCTCGGCTCCCTCCAGATGCCCATTCCTGAGGCTGCCGGCACAGATAACTGCATGCCGGTGTGGAAGAAAATTTATATTAATGTACTCTAATTTGAATCGTTGCTGGTGTTTTATAGTCTTTTGTTTCAGGTTTCACAGCCCCCTCCACTATCCAGCAAAGCATTATAAATACCAGAAATTGTAATCTTGTTTTAGTGCAATCATTGTGGATGTATAGCATCACAAGTGGGTTGTACTCCTTGGACTGGCCAAGTACCAAGTATTAAATAAAACTCTTTGATGTGATTGTACTTTCACGTTTGTGGTAGTGAATTAATCGGTTGTCTTTCATTTGATAAACAGGATTTAACATCGAGCGGTTAACGGTTG
>JAXMNL010001515.1:2349-17372 GCA_035128595.1 Eptatretus atami
AACGATGTAGGGGTAATCAAAATAAATAAATAAATCGAGGAATTGCACAACGGGCTTTCGTCCCCAGGTGATCGATACCTGCCTGATGTTTCATGTGCGGGAGAAGACACCCACCTTGTTACGGCGACGGAAAAACTTCAACTGCTTTTTGGCGGGAACAGCGACATCATCGTCCGGCTCTCCGCGCCTCCGGGGAAGAAGAGAGGGAGTGAAGGAGCGGGAAAGAAAAAGGAAATTAGGTGAACAACAATGGTAGATGTATGAAGGATAAGGAAGGACGAGGACGAACGTAGGAAGAAGAGGAAAAAAAACCGGTTAATAACGTGCGGTGTGCGAGAAGATTTGACTCCTCTTTATCAGCTCAACCTCGTCCTTCAATCAAAACAAGAAAACTCTTCCCATCGATTCCTTCCTCTCATCCAAATGATTCACTCACCTCTTTCCCTTCTGACCCTCTTCCCTGATCTAACTCCTCGTTGAGGTGATTCTTCCTCTTCCCGCTCTCTTCCACTCGCCCTTCCAGCCTTCTTCGCCCTCTTCTTTGTACTTGCGCGTTGCTGTTGTCACGTGATCGGAGATGAAAAGGTTAAAGGCACCGATTGGTGGAAGTGTGACACAGTGTGAAGCTAATTGGGTGCACGTTGTCATATCTAAAGAAGCGATGCACTTTTACAGGTGGACTGTCGTCACCTGAAACCAAAGAACATTTGCTTGTTGACCACGTGACACCCAACGGTTCCGCGGTGCTCACCTTTGCGTCTTTCTTGCACTCTCTCGCACCACCTGCTGCAATGCATCTTTCCCCATGATATTCTTTGCCTTCTTAACAAACTTTGCTCTCTGCCGCTGCTGCTTTTGCTGCTCCGCTGTTTCCCTCAGCGTCTTCGCTTCCTGCAAAATGTAACCACGCAGCAAGTCACGTGGCTCACTATATCCTCCTTTTAAATAACGTTCTACCACCAGAAGACTTCTGCCGCGCGAGGAGAACTTCACATGAAATTTGGTCTTCCCTCCATCAGGAATCATCCACAGCACCATGCCTCCACTCCATCCTGATGAGGTGCCCTTTTCCACCTCCAGCATCGTTAAAAAACAACAAGTGAGAAATAACCACATTGTGGTCACAAACGGCGACACAAAAAAAAAACACCCGGCAGTGTATAGCACAGAAGGCCGACAGGTCTAATGTGTTGGAGTTCGGCCCACCAGAAGACCAATATGGCGGCCACATTATTTCGTCTGGGTGCAGTGATGGGTGGAGTCAAGCGACAGATGTGGGTGTGGTCCGGCAGCTGACCAACCAATGGGTGTACATTTCAAAAATCGAGCCCCAACAACAACAGCAACAGCAGCGCGGAGCTCTTGTCGACCTGCGACGTGTCGCCGGTAGAAACACGGTAAATCATTTCGCCGCCGGCGCAGCGATGCCATCCTCCGGGCTGCCAACCGCACCTGCTCCTGCTGCTTCCGCTTCCGCAGTTTTCGTGATCGTGCCGACAACGCTCCTTTGTCGCTTCTTCTTCTTCATGACGGCGCCGGCTCGAGTGACGTGGTACTCCGCCTGTCTAAGGAAGTCCGCACACAGCCTGGAATGAAACACGTGACGCATCGCGGGTGATGTCGTGACAAAAGGACAGACATCAATATCAAATCTTCATGGAAGTATTGTTACAGGTTTGGAAGCCTTTTGCACACAGACAGTCAGCAGTCCCAAAGTTTAGTTATTTCGTTAAGTATATGTGTAAAGTTAGAATCCATCCCTCTGTCTCATGGGAATTTCGTGTGTGCGCTGCGGGTTTATTTTTAAGTCAGGGTTTTTTTTACAACAGCAGCGGCACCGTCGCCATAAAGCACGTGTCTCTGACTGCGGACGTGGGTGGGACCCCTCGTCCAGAGCCGACTCGCCCACGAGGGCAAGGGCACGCCTCTTCGTCCAATCAGGAGGCTCATCGCCTCAGCTCCGACTCCGCCCCAGAAAGGTGGGAGTTGCCCTGCCTACCGTGGGCCTGTCCAATGAGGGACGGCCAGCGAATCGCGGATGCAACCGTCCAATCAGGAGGCGAGTGGCGAGGAAAGAAATCCCTCCCACCTCAAGAGAGGCTGAGTGATCGGCGCGTTCTGTCTGCCTTGCTTGGTGTCGTCTGATCAGTGGAAGCTTTTCCGGCCTTGATCGCCGGTCGCCTCGTCCGCCTTCGTGCTGGCTGGCGTCCGTCGCTCTTTCCCTCGTCCCTGGTGCTCGTTGGTGGCAGTGGGTTCGAGTCCCGCACCAGACAACTCGACCATAACGCACGAGGCGGACAAGTGCAAGTGTAGGCTCTTGCCCTCAGCTCACCTTCTCTCCCGAGCTGAGGGCCAAATAAAGATCCGACGGGGTCCATTTCTTTTGGGTGTGTGTGTGTGTCACCAGTCTATAAGTAGCAATTGTTTAAGTGCCTTGTACATTGTAAATTGCATTTCTGATAGTCGGTTTAACTCTGCTCTTTTTGTGCTCCCTGCCCCATTATAAATAAACCCCACAATTGTTCAATGTACCAGCTCGTTGTCTGTCACTTTCTTTCATTGGTTTAGCACGGTGCGTATTGGGAATTAGGGAGGCCGTGTGCCGTAATTGTCATTTGGACCGACGGACTTTGGTAATTCCGCTCGGTTACACCGACCGAGGTCGCTAGAGCGACCCCGTTCGACAGAGTCCGTTGAGGGTGTGACTTCCCCGGTAATTTGACGACGTGGGTACTTAGGTATATTGAAATTTGGCTATTAACCCGACACCACGCCGTCAGAGAATTGGCGAGCACGGTCCTTAAGTGACCCGTGATCTTCGGATTGTCCGAAGGTTACGACCTGTAATTCCGGGTGTTCGTGGAGACGGCTCTACTGCTCCATCTAGTGCCGTTCCTCGCTATCGACCCCCGGCCCGCAACAGTATTAGTGATTTAAACGTTTGTTTGTTGTTTACTCCACTGCTGTGCAAAAGTCTTCGACACATTCAGGAGTTGAAATCAATGATGTTCCGAGCTTCAACAATTTACCCAAAGCCTCCACTCGTGTTTCATGAAAACAACGTTGACTGTCATTGACACAGCTGGGTTTGGGTGACAAGAAACCGAGCTTGTCGTCGTTCAGCAATCTTTAATTCACAATTAACTGATCTTCAAAAACTTGTGATTTCACAACTCCAAGCAATCGAGACACGAGCAGAATACGAAGTGTCGTCGTCGCGAATCCATCACATCAACCAATCAAATGGAAATGATGACTCGTTGTCAGGTGATCCTCATCATCAACATCAGGGTGTGTCCGTCAGCGAGCTTGCTATTTCTTTCCAAGCGACTTGTTCCGCATGCTTCATTACGCTTGCAAAAATGGCCGCCGTAGTGGATCAAACACATGACAACCAATGAAATGTTCAGAAGGGTACCCTTGTTACGTGTCATCATAATATTGTTGAAACGTGCATTTCATACTTTTATTGTGCTTCACTTTTCATCCGAATCTTCAAGATCTCCAAAAATACAACCCCCCCCCCGGCCAAAAAAAATCACAAAGTAGGTCTATATATAAGCTTGGCAGGGGAATCCTCCTTCTGACTCTCCATTTATTACCTCCGCCACCGATGTGTGACCTGTAACTTATATACAGGAGAGAAATCGATATATTACTGAAACTCTCATCTTGTACATATGTATGTAGTATATATGTATGTATGTGTATATAGTATGTATGTATATATGTATGTATGTATGATATGATATTGTATGTATGTTCCCAAAATACAGCCAAAATGGTACAGGATAGCACAAAAATTTTCAGCCCACCTTACCACCATTCTCCTGCGGTGGGCAGTATCAAGTTTCGTTAAAATCGGGCAACGAAAAAAATTATAAAAAAATCAATTCCCGATTCAGTCAAGTACTCTTTGGGAGAATTTGATCAATGCAAACAACCTCAGCGGTATAGTTCGCTGGAGCTATCTTCTTTTTTTTTTTCTTGAAATGATTTTTTTTCATCAACAGCTGTCACAATGGGAACCCAACGGGTTCACGGGTCGTCTAGTATATTACTAAAACCGAACCCAACCACGGAGCCGCAAATAAGTGACGGAATCAGTGAAAAACAACAGGCCAGGCAAGGATTTGCGGCTGGTATGAATCTGGTGAATGCGCGGCCTCGGGGTGAGTGTGATGGTCACGGCTGCAGTGCGGCAATGGTCGATGAGGCGCAAAAGGTGATCGAAGGCGATGTCCTCCCGACTCACTCTCCTCACAGCCCCCGAACTCGACCGGAACCCAACTGCACTGGACACAAACTCGAAACGGAACTGAACTGAAACAAGATTTTCTCCAGCATATGGTTTCGTTTTAAACAAAGTGGTTTTAAACCTCCTCCAACCGCCAAAAAAAGTTAAACCATCGAGTCTGGGTTCAATTCCTGGCCCGAGTTACAAACTGCCGTCCTGGCGTTAAATGAAGAGGTGGATTCTAAATGCCTGTTCTCATTCGAAAGGGCCAATCCACGTGAGAGCTGCGTCGGCGCCAGGCCAGAAATGATGCAACCAAGGACGGATGGAACCGTGACCCAATAGCACGTATTGGGTCGATTAAACTGGGTCATGTGTGTCAAGGTAAGAATCCTGTCGTTAAAAGTACCAGCACAAGTACTAGCAAGTAAATCTAACCTGTCGGACCAGGGCACATCATAAGTACACGTAACCAGAGTTGGTGTCAAAGCCACCCAATGCTCGCCTGTTTATAACATTTATCGTTTTTAAAAGACGAGTCTAATAATTAATTTTTTTTATAATTCTCTAACAATTTTTTTTTTTGGGGGGGGGGGGGGTTGGAAATCACTTAAAACATGTAGAAATGCAAAAAAAAAAAAAAAATTTCTCTAACAATTTTTTTGGGGGGGGGCCAAGTCTAAATCTAATGGCATGATCCTTGGACCATACCTAACCCCCCACCAAGTTTCGTCGAAATCCTAATCACTTAAAACATGTAGAAATGCAAAAAAAGAAATTAAATTTTGTTGAAAAAAAAGTTGCAAAAAAATTTTTTTTCTCTAACAATTTTTTTGGGGGGGGGGGTTGGAAATCACTTAAAACATGTAGAAATGCAAAAAAAAACATTTTTTTTCTCTAACAATTTTTTTTGGGGGGGGGGGGGTTGGAAATCACTTAAAACATGTGAAATGCCAAAAAAAAGAAAAATCGAAATTTTGTTGAAAAAAAAGTTGCAAAAATTTTTTTTCTCTAACAATTTTTTTTGGGGGGGGGTTGGAAATCACTAAAACATGTAGAATGCAAAAAAAAAAATTTTCTCTAACAATTTTTTTTGGGGGGGGGACCAAGTCCAAAATCTAATGGCATCATCCTGACCATACCTAACCCCCCCACAAGTTTTGTCGAATCTCGAGGAGTTTTTCCGTAATACAAAAAATTTAACATTTCACGCTCAGCGCTCACGCCGAGGGTATCCGCTGTAGCTCTCTGTTCTTCGAACAGGCGAAGCTAAAAACGGACGCGAGGGGCAGGTGACAAACCGGGCCTCAGTGCAACCTTCACCAGATCAACTTCTTTCTGTCGCCATATTCGCCAAGTGTCAAAATACCTGCGAGCAATCGAACTTGATAAGTACCAATCAAACAACAAATATAACTGATATAAACACGGTATTACAATGGCACTGAACTGGGGGAAGAAACAAAGACACACCCAACTACTGTTATAAACTCATAATACAGTCGAGTTGAGCTGCTGTAAACTGGTAAACCAATCCAACAATGCACTGCAGTTACTATACTACGGCGATGTGGCAGTCGTAGCCGTCGCAGTAGCGTGTGTGGTGTGGCCGTACCTCATGTGCGAGCTTCAATTCTCTCACTGTACGTAGCATGACGCGCAGACTCGTCTTCTCGTCCCACAGTGCACGCTTCGCCATTTTTTGGAGCACAATTGCAAGGTTGTGCAGGATGACCGACTCATGTGTGCTGCATGGAGGCCTTGGGCGGGCGGGGGGGGGAGGGAAGAAACAAAGCAACAATACCATGAGTTCCCTTGCATGGAACTGGAACTTCAACGTTGGAGAAGGCAATTGGGCCCATCAAGCCTGTGCAACGGTTGCCCACCCTCTCCTTTTTAGATGAGCTTCAAGTATGGAAGCAGCACATAGCTCAGAGTGCTCAAACTCAGAGTGCACCCTCTAACCATTACACCACCGAGTCCGATTATAATATGCACTTAGACACACAAGGACAAGACAATGGGAGGAGTATATCGTTTGTGTGTACAATTTACTGCAGCTACGTTAATTGCAGTGATTTTTAGCAGTCGTGTAAGGTCCTGAAAGTCCTGAAATGTCCATCTTGTTACCCCGTGTTCCCGCCCCATCCCTCTCCCTTCCACAGATCTCTCATGTCTCTATTCCCACACTTTTTTTTCCTTCCCTCTCCCACCCCTCTTGTCTCCTGCTCCCTTGTTTGTACGTTCTGTGTGTTCGCTTCTCAGACGAGCCTCGACTGTGGGCAAGATAAAAAATGAAACCGAAGGTACCGGACTATGGAGACGACGGGTGAGGAGGCAGCAGAGAGGTCCACCTTGAGGAGTGTTTGCTTGGCCGCCGAAAGTCGTCCACATTTACGTAAGCATGGGCCAGGTCAACATGATGTCAGGGTTCTGGTACTGGAAGAACCTCTTTCATGCGAGTTCTCGTACTGGAGATGAGAGAGAAAGTGGAGCGATCATACAAACGGATGCTTGGTTATATTACCCAACAATCAAGGCATCGATGGAAGTGTGAAGAAGAATGAAAGTGACGGATGGAATTTCAGGAATCAAACATAAAAGCTGGGGGGAAGTAAGCGGAGTTCGGACCAGGTAAGGTTGAGCTCCGAAAGTGTTATACATACCATCTGCACACACAGGTGAATTGCTGTTGTTGCATGTCAATGTGCGCAAGGTTCAACCACACGTCACAGATGTCAGCCGTGGCTTCTCGAACCTCAGTAAACACATCCCTGGCTTCCTGTATGCAGCCCTTTATGGGCAAGCACCCGCACCTGCAATCAAGAGCAAGTCGGGACAGATTACACGAATAAAGTAAAACTCGCACATTAGTCGAAGGGTGATTGTGTTGAATCGTGGTGTTGTACTGCCTCAAATCTTGGTTTAACTACTCGCCTTACATGCCCCCCTCCTCTCTCCCCATCCAACCACAAACTTTCATCCCTTTGTCTCTGTTCAGTTGGACATGCTCATACAGCAACTGCTTCTCCCAAGTTAACATGTCTCAATGTCGTCTCCCGGCTCACCTTCATCTGTTTTCCCCCTTTTCTCTCGTCAACGGAACCACCTCCCCGAGTCCGTCCGATCTTGCTTTTCTTTCCATTGTTGTAAGTTGGTGACCCACCAGGTCTAACCCTAACCCAAACCCTTTCCCCCTCTAAAATTGTCCGGATTCCCCTTATTGTTGCCTATTCCATGCAGTCATCTTCTTCTTACATTATGCGTTTGTTTGACACTTCTTGTGGTTCTGCCCACTTACTGACCAGTTCCCATACAAGTGTTACAAGTGCATCCGACCACGTGACCTGCAATGTTGTGCGTATTTAATGGTCGTGCCTCAGGAAGGACGTTGATGAAACCTGGTGAGAAGTATTTCAGCAATGGTCTACCTGAGCTGCACCACATTTGGTCATCGTTCCACAGCTGAAGTTGTGCTAAAACATCATTATAAAAGTAGCAGGGCTGTTGAATGATGAAGAAGATGGATATGTGAGTACCATCTCGACGCGATAATTTATGAAGGATTCCCACCGGGTCACGCTCTCACACCTGTTCGATCACCACTCTCAACCCCCTGCTCACAACTCTCACACACTGCTCACAACTCTCATACGTGCTCACCGATGCCGTTGGCAGCATAAAGATTCTTGGGTCGTTATCTGAGGACATGTTTGTACAAGATCAGGGCTCGCTCATGATACCTCCGCTCCTGCAGAAAGGACGACCTTCAAGGTTAAGAAATAAACCAGAGAGTTCATGGAACACCTTACCCCACACAGTCTTGAGATAAAGGTTTACAGGAAAGGTTGTTTTCAACTTCTTACTTTGCGTTTCGAGCATGATCTGTTATTTCCAGAGCCCGATTGGTCTAAATCTCGATATTCCTCAACGCTGAGAGTGTGAGCGCAATTTTGATTGGTCGATATGGCGAAAGACTTTGTCCAAGTACTGCTGAACTGGATGTTTTGGAATTGCCAAACAAGGCGGTTTGCGTTGTTCAGTTTCAAGTATATACTGGTAAATTCAATCTAAATAAATAAAAGTTTTTTAAGGCTGTCGGAAAAAAAATAAAATTCTGAAGTTTACCGCCTTTAAATAAACTATCGCCAATGCACAATTATAATCCGAAACTATTTGCTGCAAGAATTGAATCTGCATTTTTTTTTCACATAATCAAACTCAAAGGATGCACTTGCTGCACAGCTGCGCCTTCATTTGGTCGAAAAAACATACAAATTTGGGCAAAAGTATTGGGACAGCAACATTTGAGTACTTTGGCTTTCAACAAAGGATGGGCTGTTGGAATTAAACCTGAAAACATTTGGAAAGTCTTCTGTTCACCTTCTTTGTGCTTCACAGCAGGCGCACGAGGTATTTACTTGGAATTACATCAAGCCAGTTACGAATGATGCTTTCAACAATCCGAAATGGAGCTGACTCATTAACTGTGAAACCAATCACGTTCCATCAGCACTCCCACATCCCTCTCGATCCAATCTTTCCCATCAAACCTTGGTCTTGCTCTTGTTAGGCCGTGATTAAGCTCTCCAGCCAACAACATTTCCCAGAGCCAGGAATGGATAACGTATCATTCCTTGGTGGGTGCCTGCTTCAGGATTCTTTTCAACTTGCCTGGCAGGTCCCCACTCCTGTTTGGCCATGTGCAGGTTTGCAATGAGGTCCAGGTGTCTGGATGACCTCTGTGATTTTATTGGTTTCAAGACATGACGTTTCAGGTTAAGATTACAACGACTTTGCATGGACGGGAATCGTTAAAACCAAAACACATTCTTAGTCCTTGCTTTGAAAGGAAAGTGTCGATACTTCGTTAAGATGTGTGAAAATGATTTACAGAGTAGAAATAAGCAACCGTCCTGAGGAGAATAGCAAAGAACGAGTTCGTAATCACCGGTCAATTGACATGGGAGAGGCCTCTTTAAACACAATCAGATGCTTCGTTCCATTAATTACCCTTCTCTTCTTTCCAGGACCCAAACGGCAAGAACCTGCACGGAAAAGCAAGAAAGCAACTCATAACTGTTTTACGAGGTAATCAACAACACCAACAAACTGAAACACATCACGATTAAAAAATTTAAATAAATGGTGTCAGACAGTGGGATGCAATGGGAAGGTCAAAAGTTCATCGCCTCCTCCCCCCACCGCAACCCGCCATGAAGGAAAAAACAAACTCAGCACAATGTTCGTCCTTCACCCACATACCTTCTGGACAGTCATACGTTTCCGCTTACAGTGGACAGATTCTACAAAATCATTTCAAATATAGATTATGTTTTAATAATGGAAAACGATCCTCCTCCACCCACAACAACTTACAATCCACGTAGCTTGATGTTTCCACAATATTCTGTCTTTATACAACGACTCCCGCATTTTTCATTTTCTTCCTCTCTTCGTAAAAGACGTGCCAAGTTGTATGACATTTGCAGGACACAGAGTTTTGATGCCCCTCCGGCCTGTTTTTGCCTTCCTCGTCACAATCGATGGGCCGCCGTATAATATTCTACAAAAAGAAAAAAACTTTTTTTTTTAAAAAAGGAAGGAGAAGACGAAGGATAAAGAAATAAAAAACCTTCCATTCATCAGGTATCAAATTCTGAGTCCGAGTTGGTGCACAAATTGATAAACCGCGATGTTTAAATTAAGTACTGGATGCACAACTACTGATGCTCATTGGCAAACTAATGAAACCTTAACAATATTATTTAAAAAGTCAAAAAAAATCATTAAAAGTTGTGTGAAAGCATGTTTGGAATGTGCCAGATATAAAAGGGAATGTAATTATTTAAAGTTTACAATTTAAGTAATTAAATAAAAAACAAAACGATTGTTTCTTCACAAGGAACTCCAAGCATTAGGGCCACATCCAGCTGCGGGCCATCAAGCCTGTGCAAAGGTACCAACGACTGGTTGTGTTGTCCGTGCTCCATCCTTTTAAAATGCTGAGTATGGAAGCAAGGAAAGCCACGTACCATTTTCAAGTCTTTGTATGACTTCGGAGCGGGGATTCGAACCTCCCACCTTCCAGACTCGGGAGAGGACGAAGGAAGAATTGATCGAAAGAATACATTTTTGAAAAAAAGTTTCCTCGAAGAAAAGAGAAAAGGAACAGCAAAGAAGAATATGTTTTTGCATAAGTGGGAGTGGCTTACCTGGGCTTACACAGGTTTCCCCAGCGATCCGGGTAAATGAAGCACTCCCGACATTGTTGAGATTCACTGGAGGAACCTTCTGATTGGACCTTCTCTTTCAGTATCCGCGTCACGTGTACCGTAAAGCACAAAGTGCTTCCTGGAATGGGACATGTTAACAAGAGGTTTTAATTTTAAAACGGTATAATTTTAAACGATGATTCACAGACTTCGAATGATGATTCAGACCCTCATATGAAGGGATGCAAAAATATTCATGAAACTCAATATTCCACGGCCGTATCATGAGGTTCATTCACCTGGAATGTTCGCTTTCTCCAAGATGCGCCAATTCAATCCAGGACTGGATTATCCTCCGGACATTGCTCCGTTACCTTCCTCAACAAAACCCTGGGACAAAAAAAAACATTGGACAGGTAAAAAGTACTTCCATTTGATAAACCATTAACGTGAAGGTGGGGTTAGAGAAAATAGTTACCGGAAGAAAAAGAAAGAACGTCCAAGGAGGAGGAAGAGGAGGAGACCCGTGCACGGGTAGGGGGGGGGGGTAGCATGAGGTAAGAAGGAATGTATAGGTTAGTGGAAATTTGAACACACCTCCTGCACACCTTAGCAGCGTCCCCTTTTTTCCCTGCCATCGGGAATTGGGCATACAGTGAACCCCAGGATCTCCAGGTCTCGTATTCTAGGGTAACCTTGGGTGGAACGCAATCAAAGCAGGCGGCCGCTCACTGCGGTCACCCTGTCAATGATGTACATTCTGTCCCAGACCGAAACAAGGAAGGAGGTACGAGGGAGAAGGCGAGTTGCCTCGCTGGTAGTAATACTGGAGTGCCTGATGGTAGTCGCTCTGCACAGGGACGTGTGAAGTAGTGGGCAGGGTTTCGGTAGGGGAAATGACTAAGTCAATAGCTTGGTGGTGGGTTGTTGGGAGGAGTACGGTTCAAAAAAGATTGATACGACTTTGACTTCCTGCCATCTCTTTGTTTTTGACCTACTGTTATACCGTTTTCCTTTTCAGGGTTTGGTGGTGTTATCGTGGTGTTTGTTCCCTTAGGGATTTCTCGCTCCGTACTCAACTATGCCATTGAACGGGTGAAGCAAGAAGACAACAAGTGGTGGCTCTGTGGTACGAGACTAAATCATATGTAGACACCCGCTGGAGGTTCTGCCGGAATACGACTCAGAACAACGTGATGGACCCACAAATTGTGTCATTCACGTATTGTGAAACATTTTGAGGCACAAGGGTACAGTGCACAATCAGAGCAAGGGCAAACAGTGGGAGGCCAGCATCAAGTAACCAAGAGCCAAGGCCTGGACCGTGCGGGATTGCTGCAGTGGACAGCTGTCCACCTGCCGACGCTCCCGGGAGCTTGGGCATCAAACAACATCAAGTCCTTGGCGTATCCTCACGAAAGGAATGAAGCTTTCACCATACATATCTCTATTCGGCATAAACTGAGTCAGATGACTGAGGGCTTGTTGGGCAAATGGTCAGTGACAGGAGGAGCCGGTCCCCCAAACTGTCCTGATCTGGTTCAGTGATGAAAGCCCATTTCCCTTGAACGGTGCCATCAACCAACCAAAAACAACATTTCTGGGGGGCAGAACCACCTGAGATCACTGGAGAGATACCTGAAAGGGCCGAAGGTAACATGTTTCTGTGGCTTCATTCCAGATGGGGAACGCGAGGGCCTTAAACAAAACTGGTTTGAGATGACAACAGCAAGGACGGTGACGGTGAAAGGTGAGTGCTACCGGCGCGTGCTCTCAGATGTTCCAAAATTATCAGCCAAAAAAGTCACCAACAAACCCCAGCTCCAGCATGACCCTGGTTTAAGCAGGATGGTGCACCCTGCATACAGCTGGTGACACCCATCAACTTTCCTGCAGCAGCTCTTCAGAACCGCTCGTTTCCCTGGGTACCACTCATGTGGGACACCCCATGGCCAGACTTGAACGCCTCTGGACTACTTCTTCGGGGCTGCCAAGGGCTCTGGTCGACGCCAACCGCCTGGCCACCTGGATGATCTGAAGCAAAGAGTTGTCAGACTACCGTCCAGGCAGTGGCCACATGAACCTACAAGAAGTGGACAGAAACTTTTGAGTCAGGATCAATGTCCTGTCTGAACAGCGGCGGGGCACACATCGAGAACGTCAATTACAAGGATTTTGTAAAATGCCAATTTCACACCTTGGGCTCTCATTAAACTCGAGAAGTGACTTACTGCAAATAGCAAACGAGTGACAGAAAATAACCACGTCATCAAACTTTCAAGAATGTTTGGTTCAGTCCTGAGTTTTCTGTTTCTTTGTAAAATAAACATTTGTGCATCACTCTTTTTGAAACACCCTGTAAATGAACAAGTACAAGTATGTTTGTTGATTTAGTAATTTACCTGAGAGTGAAAAAATCGAGCCCAGGTGATAAAAACTCTCTGCTTGCATAGTTCTCACTTGTGTTTTTGTGGACGCGTGAATGGGTCAAAGCAATTGGAACTCTGTCATGCTCCTGGAGAAGGTATAGAAAGGATGGAGGAGAAGGAGAGAGAAAGGGTTGAGGATGACGGATGTGGGGAGAAAGAATGAAGGAAATCCATACCAAATGAATGTCTGTGTGTGTGTGTGTGTGTGTGTTGGTGTTTTTCATAAGCATAACATTTTTCTCTCTGCTAACTCTGCCCTACAGCCATTCTCTATCTCTCTCTTCTCTCGATCTCTCTCTCTCCTCTCTCTCTCTCTCATCTCTCTCTCTCTCCTTCATCTCTTCTCCTGTCTCTCTCTCTCTCTCTCTCTCTCATCGTCCGTCTCTCTCGTCTCTTTCTCTCTCTCTCTCTCTGTCTCTCTCCATCGCATTTCTGTCTCTCTCATCTCTCGCTTTCTGTCTCTTCTCGCTCTTCTGTCCTCTCTCTCTCTCTTTCTGTCTCTCTCTCTTTCTTCTGTCTCCTCTCTCTCTCTTCTGTCGGTCTCCCTCTTCTCTCTCTCCCTCTCTCTCTCTCTTCCTCTCTCTTCTTCTGTCTCTCTCTCTCTCTCTCTCTGTATCTCTCTCTCTCTCTTCTCTCTCTCTTCTCTCTTCTTCTCTCTCTCTCTCCTCTCTCTCTCTCTCTCTCCCTGTATCTCTCTTCTCTCTCTCTCTCTCTCTCTGTACTCTCTCTTCTCTCTCTCTTGTTCTCTACTCTCTCTCGTATCTCTCTATCTCTGTATCTCTCTCTTCCTTCGCTTTCTGTCTCTTTCTCTCTCTCCTACCTTGCCTCTCTCTTTCTGTCTCTCTCCTTTCTGTCTCTCTCTCTCTTCTTTCTGCTCTCTGCTCTCCGTTTCTCAGTCTCTCTCTCTCTCTCTCTGCTCTCTCTCTCTCTTCTCTCTCTCTCTCTCTCTCTCTCTCCTCTCTCTCTCTCTCTTCTTACTGTCTCTCTAACTCTCTTCTTTCTCCTCTCTCCTCTCTCTTTTGTCTCTCTCTCCTCTTCTGTCTCTCTCTCTCTTCTGCTCCTCTCTCTCTTTCTGTCTCTCTCTCCTTCTTCTGTCTCTCTCTCTTTCTGTCTCTTCTCCTCCTTCTCTCTCTCTCTCACTCTCTCTCTCTCTCTCTCGTTTTCTCTCTCTCTCTCCTCCTGTATCTCTCTCATCTCTCTGTAATCTCTCTCTCTTCTGTATCTCTCATCTCTCTCTCTCCTCTGTATCGTCTCTCTCTTCTCCCTCTCTCTATCTCTCCTCTTCTCTTTTTCTGTATCTCTCTTCTCTCTTCCTCTGTATCTCTCCTTCTCTTCCTTCTTTCTCTCCTCTTCTCTGTCCTCCTCTCGCTCTCTTTCTCTTTCTTTCTCTCCGCTCTCTCAATCTCTGTCTGTTGTCTCTCTCCAGCAGCTGGATCGGACGCGTCTGGGTGGGTGTTTATTTAAATTTCCGGGCATATAGTCCTAAGACATCTCCGGACATGTATCTTGGTGTTTGTCTCTAAGTCTGTGTTTTTATGGTTGTTGGTAGAATGTATTTCAGGACATGTATTTGTTTTCCAATGCTTCACTGTTATTTACTATGCAGAATTCATTTTGCTAGATGGTATGAATCGGAATTGGTCTGCCTTCGTCTGCTTCCAGATCCTTCGCACGTCTGCCTCCCTTTCTCACACCTCACACTGTCTCCTTTTCCCCCCACCCTCATCCTCGCTCGCCCTCCCTACTCACTCTTATCCTCCTCCAACCTCTTACCCCCACCCCTCTTTTTCTGCCTCTTTTTATCCCCTCAGTTTTCCGCGTTCAGTTAAGCGACAGGTGGTATTTGCCAAGTATAAAATGTTACCTCTCGAACTTTGGTTCCATAAAGGAGCCTCAGGTTCAAATCCCACATGCCGTATGTATTTGTCCCTTGTGATACATTCCTTGTAATGCTTGTAAATGTCCTTGTCCTTGTAAAATGCAATGTCCTATGTAAAAGTACACTGAATTGTCCCCAAGATGTCACTCGATGTCCTGCACGTGGTGTTTGTTATAAACTCCTCTTGATGTTTCTTCAATCAATGCATGTATATTAAAGAGTGGCAACGCGGAGGGAAATTGTTCTCAACGTGGTAATATAAG
>JAXMNL010001516.1:806-3306 GCA_035128595.1 Eptatretus atami
CCAACCGTTGTGATTCCCTGTGCACATAATCCTCCTGAACCTCGTCTGCGTTGGCTAAGTCCTTTTCCAGGCCCCAAATTCGTTCCTGTGCATTGGCCAATTGTTGTGACTCCCTGTGCACATAATCTTCCTGAACCTCGTCTGCGTGCCGTAATGCCTCGTCCAACTTAATCTGCAACTCCTCTCGAGCTCTGGAAAAAAAAATAAGAGACCACTCCAAAAAAAATTTAAATCAGCATCTCCATGTATGGCAGCCATTCCATTCCAGTGTCTGTTGAATTCCAACAGAGGCACACCTCATTCTATTTAGTGAGTACTGATTAGGTGATCACCTGAACCGAATCTTATTTAACAAGAGAAAGTATAAAAACCACTGCTGTGGTCTTCACTATCCTCTTGCAATAGGACCAGCTGGATGGCAAAAACAGTGCTAGTAGTACCTCAAAAGTAATTTTAATCAAAAAAATAACTATTGACCATGCCCAAAGAGTTGAAAAGAAAAGTTTTGAGTGAGGAAAAGAAGGGTTCAATTCTGGCTTTACTGGCAGAGGGATACAGTGAGCGCTCACGTTGCTTTCCATCCTTAAAATTTCAAAGACGGCGGTTCATAAGAACAAGGTCAAGCAGCAGACATTGGGGACAACAAAGCTACAGACTGGCAGAGGGTGAAAACTACTTTCCACTGACCGGGATGACCGCCAACTCATTTGAATGTCTCTCAACAACCGTAGGATGACATCAAGTGACCTACAAAAAGGAATGGCAAACGGCAGGCTGGGTGAAGTGCACGGTGAGGACGGTTCGAAACAGGCTCCTAGGGGCAGGCTGAAGTCGTGCAAAGCGAGAAAAAAAGCCCGTCATCAATGAGAAGCAAAGAAGGGCCAGGTTAGGTTTGCAAAAGACCATAATGATTGGACCGTAGAGGACTGGAGTAAGGTCATCTTTTCTGATGAGTCCAATTTTTCAGCTTTGCCCAACACCTGTCATCTAATGGTAGACGGAGACCTGGAGAGGCCTACAAGCCACAGTGTCTCGCACCCATTTTGAAATTTGGTGGAGGATCGGTGATGATCTGGGGGTGCTTCAGCAAGGCTGGAATCAGGCAATTTGGCTTTGTGAAGGACTCATGAATCAAGCCACGTACAAGTTGTCCTGGAAGAACACTTGCTTCCTTCTGCTCTGACAATGTTCCCCACTCTGAGGATTGTTTTTTCCAGCAGGACAATGCTCCATGCCACCACAGCCAGGTCAATAAAGGTGTGGATGGAGGACCATCAGATCAACACCCTGTCATGGCCAGCGCAATCTCCAGACCTGAACCCCATTGAAAACCTCTGGAATGTGATCAAGAGGAAGATGGATGGTCACAAGCCATCAAACAAAGCCGAGCTGCTTGAATTTTTGCGCCGGAGTGGCATAAAGTCACCAACAGCAATGTGAAAGACTGG
The DNA here is from genome assembly GCA_035128595.1 of Eptatretus atami. Taxonomy (NCBI): domain Eukaryota; kingdom Metazoa; phylum Chordata; class Myxini; order Myxiniformes; family Myxinidae; genus Eptatretus; species Eptatretus atami. Next base: position 2,255 of record JAXMNL010001516.1, read on the forward strand.
TGGAGAGCATGCAAGACGCATGAAAGCTTGTGATTGAAAATCAGGGTTATTCCACAAAATATTGATTTCTGAACTCTTCCTAAGTTAAAACATGAGTATTGGGTTGTTTAAAAATGAATATGAACTTGTTTTGTTTGTATTATTTGAGGTCTGAAAACACTGAATCTTTGTTGTTATTTTGACCAGTTGTATATATATATATATATACATATATATATATTATATACATATATATATATATATATTGTTGCGGGCCGGGGTCGACCGTGAGCACGACCGCTCTGATGGAGCCGCGAGCCGGCTCGACCGATCGCCCGGAATGTAAAGGTCGTCACCCGGATAACTCCGGAACTGACGGGTCCCCTATCGGACCGATCTTCGCCAATAGATGGGCCACGTGGGGTAAGGTCGATTGCCAAACTTCAATTTACCTAAGTACCCACATGGTCCGACTACCGGGAAGTTCACCCTTGGCCGACTTTGTCCGAATTGAGTCGCTATCGCCGACTCGGATCCGGCGTAACCGAGCGGAATTATCAAAGTTGGGCCGGACCAAATGAACAAGTTACGAACACTAATCCTCAAACACGCGTCTTCGATCGAGACCAGAGAAAGAAAACACAGAACGAGCTGTTACATTCAACAATGGGGTATTTATTAATAATAATGGGGAACTAGGGAACACGTAGAGCAGATTTAAACCGACTATACGAAATGTAATGCAATCATTTACAGCACACAAAGCACGTAACAGTTCTCTACTGTTTAGACGGGCCCACGGACACACATACGCACACACACCCAATAAATGGTGGCTGATGCCTTTAATACGGACTTCAGCTCGGAGGGACAGATAAGCTGAAAGCCCAGGGTCTGCCTCGGCCATTCCACCTCGTGTGGTCTTCAAGCTGTTCGGACCGGGCACCAGCGTGGGCGAGCTGAATCCAATCACTGCGAGCCGCGATCCTTTCCGAGCTCCGGAGGATCCCTCGCGCTCCGGACCAAGTGCTGGTGAGAGACGAGCGCGCCGATCCTTCCCGACCCGATGCGTC
>JAXMNL010001516.1:5806-13746 GCA_035128595.1 Eptatretus atami
ATCCTAGTGTGTCGGGTCACCAATCTAGCAAACAAATTCACACTCTATGCACACTACTTAACATTATATTATGGAATTGAACAGGAGGGCATTCAATTTCACTTTTAAACACACATTTGCATAGGAGCAGAACATTCAAAGGTTCAAAGTTCTTTCACGTGTTTGCTCCTTCATGCCCCCTCCCGGCAGTATTGTCCATTCACCCCTGAGGGTTTCCTACTCCGTGGCCTTATTGCCTCTCACCAGTGAGTTCAGTCGGCCCAGTGGCCTAATCTCACAAAGAGTTCTTCGGCCCACTGAGCCCACAAAATGGCATGAATCTTCGGCTGCAACGGCCCACAGAATGGCATGAATCTTCGGCCGCAACGGCCCACAAAAGCACTTTGGCCTCAATGGCCCACAAAAATGCTTCGGCCCATATGGCCTACTCACAAGCAGCAGCAGGCCACAAGCCCTGCATTGGACAGCAGGTGACACAGCAATGGTGGCACGGTGATATCGATGGTAAGCAAATGCAGTTTGGAGGTGTTCTTGAGGACGCAAATGGGTGTTGATGACCTCAAACCAGGTGAGATGGAGTGTACCCTTAACCTTCCTTCCCTGACTTGTTTTGGCAGGACTTGTTTTGGTTAAGTTCTCTTTTTTTTTTCCTTCCTTTCTCTTTTTTATTAGCAGACAGGATGGTGTGTTTCTTACTCAAAGTTATCTTCGTGGGTGTTGCTCATGACATACTGTGGCCTCTCTGGCACTTGGAGAGGGTGACCTAGGCTGGCCCTTGCTAACAAATTTTCCCATCAACACTACTCGTAGCAGGTGTCACACATGAATGGTGCGGAGGAGAGTCCATTGAACCTAACCATTTACTTTTAGCTCTAAACAATGAACCAAACGCTGCTTTGGCTAGAATGATCCTAATGACCCATTTTCCCGACCTGGCACACTTCCATTCTTTTAAACCTGGGCAAGGCCCTTATTTGTCTTTTTTCATTTGGTGGTGCTAGGCATAACTCGCTGGCTGGGGAGTGTGACTACTACTAGGCCTCTTTGCCTGTTTCCAATCGCGGTGGAGGACACCCAGCGACCTCGGGGTTCACCTGAGCGTGCTTCTGCGCTCCTAAGGGGTGGCACTCTCTTTGCCCCCATACTGGGCCCTCCTAGTACCCAAACTGTGCTCTCATAGCACCCATACTGTGCTCTCATAGCACCTATACTGTGCTCTCCTGGCACTAAAACCTACCATGCTCTCCTGGCACTGAACCTACCATGCTCTCCTGGCACTGAACCCAACTGTGCTCTCCTGGCACCTCTGACAGCCTTCACCTGCCAGGAACCCCCAAAGCCCTGGTGCCCTATTTCCGACTCACCAACTTCTAATACCATGTCACACTCCCAACCAGTACTCCCCATACCTTGGCCTGCACCTACCCCTCACAGTCCGCCTGCACAATGGAACAGCAGCCAGAATCCATGTCAAATCCTCTAAGTCCCCCTAACCTACACTAACTTGGTCAGGAGACTCCTACCAGACAGGGTACGTTGTTCGCCACCCACTCTCCTCATTTGCACAATCACGACATTCACCCCAAACACTTTAGTCATTCATTCCACAGTGCCGCACACCCAGTCCATAACACCATCCAACACCTTTCACTTTTATGTGAAAACAAAAACACAACAGTCCCTCGGATCCCACTTGGTCATCAAATTTAACTGATACACTTTTTCATCAAACCCCCAATCAATTTGTCACTACGTCCGTCGTCCGCTGGCCTCCTCCATACTACCCTAATCATTTATTTCCAACAATTTAAACGAAACATCAAAATCTCTTCACCAGCCCATGGAACCTCTGCATGGTTCCAACCAGGCATTTCAGTCTTTCCTCAAACAAGCCACTCTTGTTCATCACTTGTTTCAGGTGTGTTTACGCTCTGCCTGTAATGTCTCCACCGCTTTTTTCCAATAATCACCCAAATCCACTCGTGCCACTCTATTGCCTTCTGTCATCTCTCAATTTGCAATCACTTTCGGGACAATTGTCAATCAATTTTTCTTACATCCCAATATGGCCTGCTTCTTTGCTCATGGAAGGGAGTGAGGGAACGAATCCCTCATTACCCATTACATGACCCCGCCGCCTTTCCGCCACGGCTCAAATGGGTCATGTCTCAATTGGGGTTGTGATCCACCCCCTCCTTTTCTCCAGGTTCCGGAAGTCAGGTAAACCCCAATCGCTGGAATGGCCTCCCCCTCTTCTCCATAACTCCCTCAAGACAGATAACCCCACTCAGCTAGCCAAACCCCTCGTGTGCTCAGAAAGGTTTGAAGACCAAGTGACACACGCCAGTGCCACTTGCTACTCATCTGCGCTCTACCCCAAAGTTCCTGTGAGGCTGATAGAAAAATTAAAATCCAATTTCTAAAGCCTGCTCCTGGATGCAGCACCTCTAACTCTGTAAGAACCCATGCGGAGTTGTCCATTATGGTTTTTGTCCCCTGGCTCAAATTCTGTCCTGATGGCATTTCTATTTCCCCTTGCACCTCTAACCTATTTCCTACGTCACCACTCATTCCACGCTCAGGACTCCCACACACAGCAGGCTGCACACATTCCAAGGTTATGTGTTGACCTTCCACACATTCAACCTTGCCTGCGTACTGACTAACTGCCTCGCACTCCAGGGTTACATTCTCGACTGCCAGGTGAGTACCCACACACGTTTCGACCTTGGCAGCACACACCAGTGCTGTGTCTGGAGTGTGGGCTCACAGCATTCATTCACAGGCACTCCACACACCCATTCAGGGGTCACGCATACGTGCACCCCATCGGACAGAGTCTCTTCATTAACATAAAATTCAATTGCTACCTTAAGCTCCTCGTCCGCACCATGTATGCATGTGCCCACGTACCTGCTTCGTTTCAGAGTCACCTCTGTCCGGTCGCTTCTCTCCAGCAGGTTGCTCATCATCGGTTCGCCACACTGGGGCTGTCAGCTCCACATGCTGGACCTGCTCAAAATGTATTTCATTCGTCAACAACCCCGTATGCTCCCTCAATGTCTCCTTCACCAGGGTTTGCTCTAATTGTGGTTCATCGGGCGAGTGATGTCAATCAAGTTCCGCACCACTAACATTACTCCCTGTGGTGATGTCACACATCCCATATTATTGTGCTGTTCTACTTCCTGGCTCCATTTTCTTTCCATTCGAGTCGTTCTTCCTCTCTGAGCCTTTTGAGTTGTTCGTTATCTTTCCGGAGTTTTTCCATCTCCGTGTACTCCAACTTTGCTCTCTCCTTTAGTTGGTCAATTTCAAATTCGTTTTCTTTTTGTTTTCTATCCCACCGTCTCTCATGTTCCTCATTCTCCAATCTCTTTGTTTCCTTCAATTGGTTGATTTCCCTTTCCTGCTTCATTCCTTGTCTTTCACCATCTCCGTGTACTCCAACCTTGCTCTCTCCTTAGTTGGTCAATTTTCATACTCTTTTTGTTTCCTCTCCCACTGTCTCATGTTCCTCATTCTCCAATCTCTTCGTTTCCTTCAATTGGTTGATTTCCCTTTCCTGCTTCATTCCTTGTTCTTTCACCATCTCCGTGTACTCCAACCTTGCTCTCTCCTTTAGTTGGTCAATTTCAAATTCATGTTCTTTTTGTTTCCTATTCCACTGTCTCTCTTGTTCTTCCTTCTCCAATCTCATCGCTTCCTTCAATTTATTGATTTCCCTTTCCTGCTTCATTCGTTGTTCTTTCACTACTCTTTCTTCCATTTCATTCTTTAATCTTGCCTTGCTTCTAACTGTTCGATCTGCACAGTGTGGTTCCTTAATGTTTCATTCTCCGTTCTCGTTCTTCCTCTCAACATCCTCAGCTTATTTTGTAATTCCCTCTCTTTATTTTGGTGTTTCTGTAACTCAGAAGCTTTTCCCCCTAATTTCTTGCTCATCTCCGCATACTCCAACCTTGCTCTCTCCTTTTGTTGGTCAATTTCCAATTCATGTTCTTGTTCCCTCTTCGCTTTTCCCATAATTTCTCTCTCATCTCTGCATCTCTTTCACATGCTTCCTTCCTCCTTTCGTCCATTCTCTTACCGTATCCCTTGCTATATTCTAGTTGACGTGCCAGTTCATTTCCCCTGCACTTCGATTCCCAAAGCTGTACTGACTTTCCCACAATTCTTCCTGTAGTTCCACGAACTGTCTTGACTTTCCAACAATTCTTCCTTCCTTTTCTCCAGATATTTCTCTCCTCTTTTTATCTCCTGTTCTAGGCTTTCTCTTATCCGATTGCCTGATCTTAACTCTTTATTCAGTTGTTGCAATTCCAAATCGTGTTCCCGTTTTTCCTTTTCCAGCTTTGTTTTCCATTCTTCTTCCAAGTTCTTCCTATCCTGGGAGCTACCAATATGCTCATCCTCTATTCCTCTGTTCAGTTCGCTCCTCTCTAGTTCCAACACCCTTCGGGTAAACCACTCTACTTTAATCCTTTCTCCATGTAGTCCCAAGACTGTGCTGGCTAAGTCCTCTTCCAGCCCCCAAATTCGTTCCTGTGCATCGGCCAACCGTTGTGATTCCCTGTGCACATAATCCTCCTGAACCTCGTCTGCGTTGGCTAAGTCCTTTTCCAGGCCCCAAATTCGTTCCTGTGCATTGGCCAATTGTTGTGACTCCCTGTGCACATAATCTTCCTGAACCTCGTCTGCGTGCCGTAATGCCTCGTCCAACTTAATCTGCAACTCCTCTATATAATTATCACCACACCTCCACTGCTCCAAGGCATCCGACAATTGTGTATGAATCTCGGCAATGTACTAGTCGTCGTCCTGCTTCGCCTGCCATGACCACGTTGTTTGAACGGTGGGCGGGAGCGTTTTCTTCGTGCCGTGCGGCTTATTGCACTATTATTAGACAACTCCCGCTTCATGTCGCGCCGAGCTGGAGCCGCGCCCCATTTTACGACTCCATTTTTCTTTATAATTTCGACGTTTTACACCCGATCGCTCAAAATAAAATCAAAGCAAATTTTGAATTTGCGAGCGACGGGTTTTTTTTTTCGTGCCTCTTTGTAATAATGTTCGAGGTGCGAACGACTCCAGATATTGTTGAATCGGTGTCCTGCAAATCTATTGAGGTGGAGGGATTCTCATCCCAATTCTGACTACCAAACTGTTGCGGATCCGGGAGTGTGGGGGTTCTTGGACGAGCACGTCAATCACTGTCCGTAACCAGTTTGGGTTTTCGCACCCTACTCTCGACAGCCAAATGTTACAGATTCGGGCCACCCTGACCACCGCCGTCTCCGGGGTTATAATGCCGGCTGGTTCGGCACAATTCTCGGGTTACGCGTCTCGAACCACGATACCAAATACACCTGTACCTTGCCAGCTGGGGAATATACCCCGGTTACAGACTGGTTTTGTCAGAGACCGAGTGGAGTCTACCAGTCTCTAACCATTTTCGTTTTTATATCCAAATGGAGCGGATCGATCGTTCCTCGGCGCGGCACGAATTAATTCAAAGCGGCAATTCATACGAATCAGCCAGATTTATTGGGGACATCGGGGAACACGACACAAGCAAAACATTCACGACAATGTTATAATTAATCTAAAACCCATTCTTAACTAGGGAGCTACGGATTATGGCTTTCGAAGGGGACTCGAACGAATAAGCCTTAAATGACATTCAGACAAGACACGACAGCATGCAGACAAGACAGAGTACTTGGTGATGTTTCATGGACGAGAGGAAAGTGTCAAAAGCATGAATGTGGCTCGTGACAAGCCGATGTCCACGGATTCGAGCCCCAAGCTCGAGCACGCCGCGTGGCAAAATGGAGGCGTCGTCCATTTGTCGCAGACCTCAGGCACGCACTCTCGCGCGTTCAGACCCCGTGCAATGTCGACGGCACAAGACCGTCAGATCGATGGTGGGTCTCAGCTGGTTTCTCACACGGTCCAGTATACAAGTCCAGGCTGGCCTGTTCACCAGACAAGGCCAAATCGGGTGTTGGCTCCGGCAGGCTGGGTCCATGGGATTTCAAGACGTCGTCGAGCCGTGAGTGAGTAGGGACAGTCAGAGGCTCCGTCACTGGACTCCGGATGAACCTGTCGATGTCCTCCTCATAAAGTCGATCCCGACTCACACAGCAGCCAGTTCCTCTCGACGCAGATTGCAGCCTAACCCTCAGGTTCAGTTCCTCCCTCGCAATTCGACCTCAGGTTAGTTTCTCCTACTGCCGATCGCACACTCGACCTCAGGCAGATCCTCTCCCAGCCGATGGCAGACAGACCTCATTCAGTGCCTTCCTTGCCTTTCTTTCGGCTCGCTCTTTACGAAAAGCCGATCGCAAATACCCTCATGCAGTTTTTCCTACTGCCGATGGCAGACTCGACCTCAGCGCTCTCGTCGCAGATCCACACTGCCTTTCCTTCGTTTTTCTCCCCTCGAAGCCCACTGGCTCCTCCCCTTAGTTTCACTTCCTTCTCTAGGCCACTCCCTCTCAGCCGACTGGGCGGGGCCTCGTCCGGAGAGAGGAAGGAAGAAGAAGAAGCTCTCGGTCCACCACCACCGCACGAACAATAAACAGCCTCTTACATCTCCGACACACATGTAACGTCCATTTACCGAACAACCTGGCTAAACATGCATTTACTGGGGATCTGGGCTAATCCTATATTTAATAACCCACTAAGGGCCATTTCCGCAACAATATATACATATATATTGTTGTGGGCCGGGGTCGGTGCCGAGAACGACCGCAAGGTGGGGAAGTTTATTGCCGTCTCCCACCAGTCTCCCCGGAATTATAGGCCGTCGCTCCGGATAACTCCGAAGCCGCGGGTCGATTAATCGACCGTGAAACGCCAATATCTCGACCGCGTGGCGTAGGGTTAATTGTCTAGATCACAATATACCTAAATAACCACGCAGTCTTGGCTACCGGGATTCACGCCCTCGGCACGTCTCTCTCGAACCGGGTCACTCTACTGACTGTGGTAGAGCTCCAACTACCGACTACCAACTCCGGTTCGGCCGCAGCCGAGCAGAAACTGCCAAAGCCGTGCCGGCTGGATTAACGGATTATCGGGATGAAACCCAGTCTGAACTCAGACCCGGACCATGCTGGACCAAATAAAGAAAGGACGGAAACGAGCTGGGAACATTTCTAATAATTTATTTACAATAAATTATAAGACAGAAGAGGCGAGACTTATCGCGAATATGCAATGCAGTATTTACAATGATGAAATAAACACTTAATTCTACTTATAGACGGGCCCACACGCAGTCACACACACACAAAAAGAAAAAAACCCCGGAGTTTTTATTGGACCCTCCAGCCGATGAGAGAGACAAGCTGGGGGTCAGAGTTTGATAGGCACCTGTGGGTTGTCGAAGGTCCCAGCCGCACATGTGGGACTCATGGCTCGTGGCGTCAGCCGCGTGGAGCAATCGAGCTCCGGGGCAGAGATCAGGGTCGTGGACGGGACCCACCAAGGCTCCACGAACAGGCTGGTTCACTCACTCTCCAGCCCAACCACCGTCAACCAACTTGTCACCATTCAAGTACTCGAGATCTCCCAGCGCCAATGCCAACGACAACGACAAACGAGAGTCTGCTCGGGAATATATTGTTGTGGGCCGGGGTTCGGTGGCGACAAACGACCACTGGGTGAGCAGTGGAGTGTCTCCCACCGAACACCTGGAATTTAGGTCGTGACTCTCGGACAACTCCGAAAGGTCACGATCACTTAGAGGACCGTGGTCGCCAATTTTTCGACGGCGTGAAGTAGGGTCCACTTGTCTAATTCCAATTGACCTAAGTACTCACGCCGTCCAACTACCGGGAAACCACACCCTCGGCCGACTTTGTCCGAATCGAGTCGCTATCACCGACTCGGATCCGGCGTAACCGAGTGGAAGTTACCAAAGCCGCGCC
>JAXMNL010001517.1:952-17939 GCA_035128595.1 Eptatretus atami
CTCTCCTTTATTTTTTCTATCTCCCGAGTCTCTTATTAATTCTGCCGTCTCCTCGTGTCTATTAGTCTCTGCTTCTTTCTGGCGTCTTTCCCTTATCTTTACGTAGGTCAACCTTCCGAAACAACACTTTAACTCATGGAACCACACGCAAGTAAGGTTTACATTACTATAAGCAGGTTCCAGCACCAAATCTAACACTGACATTAACCGTCCTTATCCGGAACAGAACAATTTAATACCATTATGTGTCACGATCGAGCAACTAAATCACACACGAGATCGTGAATCATCGTTGTAAACCACCCCGATGCTTTTCACTTAACTCCTCGCCTGGAGGGAAAACACACGGACATGAGAAACTAATTATTGACACAGTAAAAAACTTCAACCCGAATACGTTCACCGAATTATCTAACACACAAGATAATGCTTAAACAGCCCAGGCATACCACTATGAGAAGGACCAGTAGGAAATTGACAAGACAAGGAATACCCTTTCCGACCCAAGACACAGGGCCGGTCGACTGACTGCAAGCTGAACAGGTGGGAAATCCGTGGCAGCAGCGCCAGACTCCACAGCTCCCCATGATCCAGGTCTGGCCAATCAGCTGGCACCCTGAGCTTGGGACCTGCCAACTATCTGTGCCCACGAACAGCATGAAGTGCACAGGTGATCAACGAACCACAAAACTTGACCGCTCCATGATGTGTTAATTTCCCAGGCTCTGGAACTCTAAGGTGCTCGGTGCCGCGCAGCCTTTTATCAACTTCTGCGATTTCTATGGCATTGTTCCCCACCCCCATTTTATCCCCACCATGTCCACACTGCATATGATTAGCGATCTGCCCATTAATTTAGGCGTGTCCCTCCCTTAAACTTTTGAAAAAGTTCTGCGAATATGGCCTGGGGCTTGCTTTTTGCGTCAAAATCATGCCTGCTGCCAAAAACTTCGTCCTTGGCCTCGTCTTTCCTCAAAAAAGAAAGAAGAGGACGAGATTAGAGCAGGTGTTTTGTGTCCAAAACATATAATACTCAGTACACACTGCCCTGAGTCCGAGACGAGAACACACAAAAGCCGGCACGCCGGCCACGAGCACGCCGCGCACGCCTCCACGCAAAGCCAAAAGGCGGGAAGGAGCGAAGCCCCTCCCCCTCCAATACAAATCACAGGAGTCGGCCATACAAGACCAAACCACCCATGCCTCCAGACTGTGAAAAAATTCCTTATCAGTAGTACCAAAAAACCTATCCATGACCCACCCAACCTTTAACACCAGCCCCTTCTGAAAAATAGTAAATTTTCCAATACAACAGATACATTACCCTTAAAGTTTAATCACAGCAGAGAGAGCAATAACAACAAAAACATTGTTTATTAATGTTCATTACACTCGGATTGAATTTAATCATTGATTTTAATGAAGGAAGGAATGTATTGCTTTTGAGATACAAGCAAATCAATACGCCGAAGGTCGTGTGTGGTTAAGGCAATCGCATGTCTGCCTTTACGCATCCAACTATTTCGGCCTTTGATTGATACAAGAAAAGACGAGAAACCACTTTCACAGAAGGTAGCGTTAAGTCGATGAGAACGACGGAATGGAGAACCTTCCAGAGAAGCCGGTAGAATTTCGTGGTCTTTGGGGAAAGCCGGGGAAAAGCATTTTGGGTGTACCATTAAAGCCAATTAGAAGAGCTGTCTGAAGTGTTGTGAATAAATGTTCTGGAACGTCCTTTGTACGGTTTGCTTGAACAATTTCCAATAATTCCTCTTGTATGTTAATCAGGAAATATCGTCCAAACAGTGCTGTATCGGAAAACCAAGGATTGCGGAGTCAAGTTTCAGCTGTAATATTCTCATTTGCATTCAATCTCATGAAAAAATACACCGTGTTTTGAACCATAGACTCTATAGGAGAAACCCACGAGAAACCATCACGATCTCGGGTTGTAACTTGAAAGTTGAAAAGGGATTAACTTGAGTCCGGGGCTAAATGACTTCGATAGAAGAAGGGCTAGAGACACGCAAGATCCGTAGGAAATTCCAGCTCCTTATAAGGGGGTTTCTTAATGAGACCCACAACCCGGCAGTTCAAATCCCAAGTGTCTTTTCAACAACCAGCGCTGAGCGTCCATCTTCAAGGTCAATATTACTGAATTTTGGTATTTTTGCCCGTTTTGTGTGATTTAAGTCATAAACCGCTGAAGCAGATAAATATACCATACAGCACAAAATAATACAGCTTAGCATATGATGTTATACACAGAAACCATTCCAAGATGTACCTTATGCAGCAGTTAATCACCAACTCTCGTCACATGGAGTAAACGCAATAATTATCCTCATTTTCATTAAAAATTTAAGTCAACCAAATTTAATCTCCACATATGAAGTGGATTGATCGAATAACACACAGATAACCCTTGTCCCTTACACGGGCGTCATTTTCGTCTTCAATCTTAAAAAAGTAGTCATGCTCACTGAACATGGAGCGATTTATCAGGAAATCACCCTCGCTGCTGTGCAAAAACCCAGAGCTATTGCACTGTAACTCGTGTTTCTGTGACTTTCAATTATGACTTGGTCGGATACTCTGAGACTCGCGTTTTAAAATGTCCATAATAGTCCCCAAGTATGCTGGCACGACGCTTACCCTGACAAGCACCATCCAAATACATCGTATACCTGTTCTGTGTCAAAGACTCACTTTCCTCGAGTTTTTGCAAAATTGTTACCACTTGTAACGTTTCTCTTGAAGCCATGTTAAAAATCATCTAAGGAATAAATAAACGGAAACAAAGGTATTTATTATGATATATGGAAGTGGTGTTGGACGAGAGATTAGGTACCATACTGTATGTGTTGCGTATTCTTCAAGTACCACCTGACACCGCCCTCAAATATTTGGTCGAATAGATAAAAATGCCAGCAGCCACTAGCACAGAATTAGGAGGTCAGGGGTCATTTCCCAGAAATTTAAGAATGTTTTAGTGACTGTGTAACTACTATACCTGATAGCTTCTCTGGTTTTGTTATATATGGAACACTGTGCATTTACTACCCAAGAAGTCTAGATCTGTTTCAAATGAGGCTTACTTTTGAGTATATGTATTAAGCTCTATTATTCACAGATTCATCATACCATTTCGCTAGATGTATTCCACTAAGAACAAAGTTATATGTCAGTCATGTCACAACACTATTGATGTCGATAAGATCCGTGATTTGTTAAACCAAGAATATAGATTTCCCCCCCAAAGCGATTGGTGCGTTTCTAACAGGGAAATTATTTGTGAACTGACGTAGTGTGCTGGAGATGCTGTGCTTCCCTATTGCCATTCTTGAGTTATCTGCGCGTATTACTCTTTTTCGTAGGTCTTTCATTCCCTAAATGCTTTTTCGTTTGTCACTATACATATAGAGATACCAAAACTAGAGACATCTCTTACCTTACACTATTTTGCAACAGAAACACGCGTTAGCTAAGTAGCAACTACTCCTTACACCTGCGCAGCAAGTTCAATCTTCACACCAAGCTAAAAAGCAGGGTCGGATAATGGATGGCGGCGCAACGCAACTAACACCGAAGCGAGATCAAACAGCTCGAGCAGCAAAATGAGCACATCACTCCCGAACCAGACCAAATGCATTTTAGAGACACGCATCTCGTCATGACACATATTCCTCGATTATGAAGCGAGGCAAATATGCTCATTGATTTTACTATCGCATACTACGGAAACGTACTTCACTGTGCAAAATGTCGTTTAGACATTAGCAGAATGACGGCAACACATACAAGCGAGCTCGGAGCCGCGACGCCTGTTGATTACAAAGGTATTATCGGCTAGAACTCAGGAGTGACACTCAGGGTTACCATCTTTCTATCATTCAGATGATCTCCTCCCATACTAAGATGGCTAATCCCAAACGACCACCACTATTTCCCCCATGTAACAAAGACCCGGGAGAGGAATCCGCGGAACCTGAAACTACTTAACGTACGCACTGTGAGAAAAGAGAGCATCTGTCAAAAGAACCCCCAAGAGGATCCTGTTGAAGGTCGTTCTTGGAGGGGAGTAGTAATCTCGTCAATGAGTTCACTTCATTCGTTCATCTGGATTATGGAAGTTGTTGAGCGACCCAGGTGTAACTCTCTGTCGCGGAATCAATCACACCCGAGGAACTAGATAGTTCGTCGGCATAAATTTTCGGATGTTCACTTAACTGGTACGGGGATTGTTGGTGAGCCTTGGTTTGCAAATTTACAGAATTCTCTAATTTTCCATATGCCAGGCCCCTGCCCATTAGTAAATGTCAAGCTACAGGTCTAATGTAGAGAAGTCAGTAGGTGTGTTCCGACCGCCTTCTTCTGCCTGGCTTTTGGGAACCGAAAAACTTTCCAAGGCATTACATCTGTGCAAACAATAAGCGCGAAGACGTTAGTTCAAAGTCTTTCTCTGGCCAGAAGCAATTTTGCCAGCCCATCCAACGAATTATTACGCTGTATGCGGACCCACAGCCGGCAGGTGAAAGGCTTCAGCAGTTTGAGACTGAGTTAGCTTCAGGAATTACGACCAAGAGTCATCCTCCTTGCCTTATGCGGCAGGTAGCAATATTCACAATTTCGGCAGCGTCATGCTCGCAGTTTTAGTGAAACGTTGTCAGTCTTAAAGAGCTTCCGTCCGCCAAAAGCTGTCTGCGATTTCGTCGTGCAGATGGATAGCTGACAGAAGAAACACGGTCTTTCGGAACGTTCATTCATCCCTTGAACCAAGGCTCACTCATCCGTGTAATCTCGGGTGGAAGATGCTTGTGCCTTCGGTGATGCCCACGTGAAGCCTTGAAGGTCTTTAAAGCGAAGCGACAATCTTTTGTCACTTGAACACTGCACCCTCAAATTGGTACGCTCTGGCGCCATTCTCGCCCCAAGGGGCTGCGGAAGGAAAACAGCGATGTCGTCAGCTTGTTTCAGTGATACGAGCTAGCTCCGTTTGATCCTCAGGAAACCTTAACTGAATAACTCCTCAAGTACGCAGCTTAGTATGACTCGTCCTCATTACCCAATACTAGCCGACAAAAATGACCAGAGCCTCCTATTAGCCCATCAACAAACCCAACCGACAACCGCGCCACCCACCAGTAAATCCCCTCAGGTTGGCTAACATTTGAGTTGAAGACGAAATGTCCCGAGTGCCCTCCCGCCTGCACGTAGTCGCTACACTAAGAAAATCACCAGATATGCTCTTGAATTAGACAGCACTTGGCAACTTACCTGGGTCGTCCAAGCTTTGAATAATCACTGCGGGGTGCAAGGTAATAGTGGGCATGTTAGTTGCTATTCTACTCTCTCCGTGCCAATGCATCAAAGTACTCCACCAGTCACCGTCTCGTGTTCTGTCACATCAACAGCATATTCCAAGGCTGATAACATGTACAGCTAGTGCGCTGAAGTCAGGGAGGTTCCCTTCCTGTTCTCCCTACGCTGTATCTTTCTTGGCCAGTTCGTTGTTTTGCAGGGGTCTTAAAATGTGTGCGGTCAAAAATAAGGCCTGTGGAACACCGAGATCTTGGCGTTAGGGGCAACCTTCAAGAACCAACTAGCATTGTGAGAGTCCAAAGCCATTTCAGTTTATCTACAACCTTGTAACAGTGCTGCTCAATTATGTGAGACACGTTATCCAGTAAACAGATGTGCATCGTCCCATCCAATGCGAAGTAATCCCAACTAAAAACAAACGGCTGTCAGATTTTTTGCTGTTTTCTGTCTGTTCGACCCAGCCTTTTTAACCGCTCCAACATTCATTGCCTGCTTGCATGATGGAAACTGACTTAATGATTGACAACGTACACTGCAATCATGGATATATAATGTCCTTGGTGCCGATATGTATTAAGAAATTTTCACCGTTTGCTCGTTGCGTCTCTCTTCCCTCATTGAAGTGCGGTTATGGAATTCGCTCTGGACGAGCTAAATAGCCTGGTAGCATTCATTTAACACGATGTTTTTAACCTTCTTTAAGTCTCGTGAGGTTCCGGAACGGATAGAATGATTAAGCCGGCTTGGGCAATTTAATACAAGCCGCTCGCAAATCGCAACGTGCAGCAGACGGACTGCTTTAAGCATTGCATTTGTCATCGTTTTTCCATAGGCACAAGTCTGCGTCCCATATATTGAATTGCCTTGAAAACCTCTCGAGTTATGCCTGCTGTCCGTAAAATGCAGTAATTAAGTATCAATGTATGATCATAAGACATACTCGATTTACATCGGAGGGAGCCGACGAGCTGAATCAAAGAGTTGGTTTGGTAGGATCTAGATAGAAACATTACCCTTAGCCTAAGATAAGTTCCGTGTCATCGAAAGCTACACGGATGAGCAGACAGGGTGTGCACAAGCCTGAAAAAATAAAGGCTGACCAGATCAGCGACGTAAATCTTCGCGGTGTCCGACACACAAATACCACTCAATAACGATAAAGTGTTTACAATACGTATGCAAATCCATATTAACGCATAATTGTCTATGTGCATGACATTCTACACAATCTAATAGAAACTCCTTATAATCGATACATCACCCACCAAGAGTACTTAATATTATCTATGATCTGAAATCTGAAAGTATTTTGCAAACTCGTAATTTGACCAACTTAATTTCATTGATGGTTCATCTGAAGAGATTAGTAGAACCTAAACAGGTAGAATTGTCCCAATTGCTACGGACAGATTACGCTCCCAGATAATTATCCGCTTTTTTTACTCTCGTACCATTGCGCGAGCCCCACCTACATGTAGTTCTTCATAGCCTTTTCACTGCCCGTTAATTAATACAACCCTTTTTCACAATTGACTTATTCTACATCTTCTGATTTTTAGCTTGTTAACAATTACAATTGCACAAACATAAGGTGAATACACAGTTCATGCATAAAATTGTTCGTCTCAAATTAGCCCGGCTGATATACCATAAAACTAACCGCACTTAGACTTTGCAGTAAACATGACTTACGTCCAAAATTAAAGATGGATTCAATCGTATAAGAACTCGTCAGGGATAAATGCATCTTGACTCAAATCATTCACATACATTCAGTATGAACTCGAACGAAGCAACTTCCCTCACACGAGCGTGGTGAACATCTAGTACGTCATGCTGACACTATATCTCCGCTAGTCATCGGATAACACTCTGTTTTACACCAATGAGTTACCGAAACACTCCACACAACAACCCCATGGCAGGAACAAAAAAAAAAACCCTCTCCAAAATTACAACGCAATCCTCACAAATCCCTCTGCACCTTACAGAGGAACCCTACTCGACCCACAACAAACAACCCCCAGCGCAAAGTCCAATGCAAAGAGCACAGCAAAGGTCAGGCAATACGTGTGCAAACAAGATGATCAAACGCCAAGTTCCACAATCCAAAACTATCGCCACGTCCTCACACACGAAGCAACCAAAGACAACCCCATAACCTACAATCGAAGCACTCAAAACAACACACACCAGAACGTGTCATACGTCCAGCACCCATTACTAACTAAAAATCAGTAGCATCTCTAATATAGCCCCGAAAATAACAATACACCAATACCACCACATGTTGTGCAGAGCATCAAAGTTACATAAGGCCTCCGAACGGAGCTTGCTTGAGACACGCTGGTTTGGTCGGCTGGGAGATCCCTATCCTGCACCTATAGTGCAGGTTACACATCATCAGCCTGGGTGAGTGACATTGATTCCACAACTACATAATATCTTGACGCCGCAGAGAGTGGCTTCCATAGCAGAGTGGTTACCTTGAGTCCATCTTGCCACTCGCAGGAAAAGCCAGCCAAGACGCAACTCCCTCTGCAGAAAGTAGGTTCCATTCCACGCCAAACCGTCAAGTGCACCGCACAGCTCTCGGTGCAGGCCAAGCCTCACTTATCCTGTCCCCTCTTTGACCTCTCTATCACCCAAAAAAAACAATCCAGAGCCCCTAAGCATTTCGTAAAAAAGGATGGAAGAAGCTAGTTGTCAATATCCATCGTCATCCAAGATTCAGATGCCCATACAGCGGGAGGAAGAATGCACAGACGGACAGGAATAATGTAGACCTTGATACGTTTGATGGCATTTGTGTGCATTATGGATGGTGGAATATCTAGGGGCGGCCCACATGTAGTCTAGCCGGTAATAGAAAGTCCACTGCAAAAGATTCCGCTCTAAGCCAAGAAACGACGCGCACATGTAAGGTATCTTTAAGTCCACCCGTCAGGCAAGACTACAACCTAACACGGTCTCCATACGAATGTGCCTTTAATCACCACTGCCACTTAATTTTAACCCTTCATGCCTCTCAGTAACGCTGTCAGCCCCAGAAAATACCCTCGCTACCATTTATGTCCACAAAGGAGTCCCTCAATATACACGGGTGAGAACGATTGCACCTGAACAGCCAACGAACCGATGTGTAGAAGAGGAGGTCTTGGGTGGGGCAGAATCCATGTACATTCAACTCAGCTGCTTCATCATCAGATCGGTGCCGGTGCCACTACCTTTGATCAGTGGTTTAAGATGTTGGACCTCACAGTTAACGTCCAAAGAAGATGACTTTAATGAAGTAGCAGCAGAGGACCGGCGTTCCCCTTGGAGGCAAGAGCCTCACTGTGTGATCACGGCAAGTGTATTGTAAATGAACGTCCTGAGGTTCTCCTTGTACCAGAAAGTCACAGGAAATACCTGACTTCCCCGGAGCCAAAAGGCTACTAGCGGAGGCTCAACCCGTTCCTGCTAGACACCAACCAACGTTGCCAACAGGACTTATGTCCCTCTTGGAAAAAAGTTGGACACCATGTTCATATGACATCTTCAGTCATTTGTAGTTGTTATCAGTGGGCTGCAGAGAGAGGAACTCACTCCTCCACCGTAGTATATTCTGAGAAGATAAAAGCAGAGTGTAGAAGCTCTTTAATGTCAGTGACGTACTATTGATCTGGCCACCATAACTGTCCATATTATAAACAATTTAACGTCATGGTACCATTCAGTAATAAGCGCCTGGTAGACCAGCAGGTGTCGGTGATTGCAGACCAAATCGGCTGGCTTGCAATCTCAAGATTGTGTTTCAAGCCTTTTGGTCCTCGATTTTGGACAATTGTCTTTAACGATGTGTGAAAAAATCCTAATAATCAGGAAACAAGCCAGCCATGGCCTTGCCAGTAGTCGCATTCATGCAGGCTTAATTGGGTTGAATTCGCAGTAGTGGAGTCCGGGGCAAACAAGACAGCTGGCAGTAAACGTCGGTGTTATGGGACTGATTTTAGCCCAAGGGCTGGTATGGAAAGAGGGGGGACAAAAGCCCAACTGTGCTATATTTGGTATTTTTCTTTCGCCTTGCTCTATCTCCGGCTAGAATTTAGGATTTATATATTATGTAACTTTTAGGAGATGATAACCTTTAAAGTAGTACACGGTTCTGTACTGCTTGGATTGGTCCCTGCTGCATCACCTAACCGCTTGACAAAGTGTGACCCTGTGCACTTACAATAAACCGAGATATTTTGAGAATGTCCTTCACCTTTGAACTTCCCTCAGATTATGCCTTGGAAACCAGAAATTAGTAAGAGGTCATCTACTTATGACCGAAGGACAGTAATGCTTAAGAGGCCCCGTGGAGGCAGCCATCGATGGTCTGAGTGACTCATGAAGTATGAAGATTGGCGCCCCCGAAGCAGATAGGAGTCGGATATTCGTCCGTCAGCCTGACCAGCTTAGATGGTCATGAAAAAATGTCATAGAAGTTAGCGGACTGCTTAACTGTGTTGTCTGAGAGAGCTTATCTGATTAAGTCGTTGACACGGCGTTTCTGATTGAGGAACAAACAAAAGACGAGCAGCCTGCTTACCATGCAACGAATTTAACGAGTGTCTCACCAATCGATGGTTGCTTCTTCTGACTTCGCGATAGTGAAGGGACATCTTGTACGAGGCCCTCATGATCTTGCTCGTGTTGAAAGAGATCTCGTGTTCCGATGATTCAATCTCAGACCACTTGAGCTGAGAAAGTGTCTGTTGATTTGAAGTGAGGCAATCCTTGTTGCCAGGACTATTCGGATGAACCTTTGCGGAGGTGACATCTTCAGCTTGAGCGGTTTCAGCTCATGCTTGAGGGAAATTGTGCTTAACTTGCAGATGACGACACTGTGCAATTCTGCACGTTGTGTCGTTCACGATAGATGAGAGCCAAAGTTGAGAAACTCATCGATATCTGTGCGTTTTCATTCAAAGTTCTGACAATTAACATAAATGATCAAGCATTAGGATGTGTAAATTAGTCGTACGACAGTAAACCGTAAGATATAAAAAAAAAAAAATCGCCTAAATATCATAAAAAATATATCTCAAAATCAATTGAGCCCTTCCATACCCCCAGATAAATAGGGCTGCGATGACAACCGATATTTGAGGAGAGTCTAGACTTTCAGGGTTTGGGAACGCGCTGAGTTTGAGATGGATAAAACGATTAAAAGAAGATTCAGAAAAGGGCCGTAGGTCATTAAAGACTACGAAGGCGAATTTGCAGGGATAGGATTCATCATCTCTACAGAAATATTACAACACATCCTATAATAGTCAGGTTTTACTATCTAGCTCTAATGCATATGATGATTGACACTTGGAACCAACCGAAACTATTGTTATTGGCTTGTGCTAATGCTATTCTTCCACCTAGAACGGCAATCCCAACAACAAGCTAAACGAAAGAATGAGCCAAGGATAGTGGCACACCTACTCTCTTCTGAATCTTCTTAGTCAGACTGCTATCCCGTTAAAGGGGTCGCCAACAGCGAGAATCAATCCGTCTCCTTTTTGTGTGGTGTCTAATCCTTCCACATCATAATCCATGACAAACTCCAAGCGCCTCCAGCGACTAGTGAGACCGCATCGTGCACCGCATAACCATTGACGCTACTTCTTTGGCCTATCCTTCTCCTTCCTGCCGTTGCGAGCTCCATCAGGTTCAACACTTCTATCCGTCGCGATATACGTTCCCTGTCATCTGTGGAACGATGTAAGCAAACGCATGCTACAATCTCGCCCTCTTCACTTGTCATCCAAACCGTCCTACCTGCCCGCGTTTTGTCCCGTGCTACATACTCAATATCCTTAGTCCTAATGCCGTCCTTCAGTCACTCCCAACGAGAGAGATCGCCAAGCATCTTTAAAACTTACCTACCCTCGGGCTCCGCTTCCTGTCCTGTTGTCATGCAGTCCACCGGCATCCAATACAATAGAACATAGACTGAGCTAACTCGACTAAGCCGTCTTGTATTAGCTATCCCCTCACTCTTGCAGTACCAACTATCTGTCACAAATCACGCCTTGCATGATCTTTTCTCCACCCACTCACTCCAGCGCACGGTCTTGATTTCACTTCCCGTACGCTACTCGTGAGTTATGGATGACGATTTGATTCTCGCAGAGTTCATGTTAGAGAATCCCATACACCTTCCCCACCTCTCAAAGTCCTTGCAACCGCTGACACACACATATCCACCACATCGGCACATTTCTCCTAGTTCTACGGCACATAGATAACCTCCGGTAGCTGTACTCGCTACCTGACTATCATTCCACTTTCTCAAGTCGGTACCTCCACCTCTCAGGCTCGCCTCAGCCTGCTCCCTACAGATCATAGTGAGTCATCTGTGAACATCATAGTAGTTTGCCATGGAGACTCAGTGTGATTAGTGTCTAGTCTGTTACGCGCAGGAGCTCATGCTGATATGCTAGGCAGGAGAATTGTCTACGAGAGTATCAAATCTAATGATTCTAAATCCACTTGATCCGTGAATCTAAGCCAGGTCCGTCGGTGTCCTACCTCAGGACTACTACCGCCTCGGACATGAAGGTGAGACGTGTTGAGGTTTGAGGACTACTCCAATGTGAATCGCATGATCAACCAGACGGTCGGTTCACTACTCTACATACCACGGTGCTGCCGACTTTGCTCCATCAACGAATTGATCCGCCACCAACTCCTATCTTGTACCACTATTGTTAAGTGACGGCATGTAGGAGCGTTGTCTCTAGGTCCACAGAGACAGTGAGCAATGTGTAAGTCTGTGCTGGGCGTGTGGACTGGCCGTGGGTGTACTTCTTAATCCAGCAATTCTCAGATCTTATATCTTACAAAGACACTGATGAGAATATGCATTGAGTCGTGAATGCTCTTTCGATGCCACTGGACATAAACGCAAGTATGCTGTGCTCACGCAAATCATGCACTGTCCTCATCTAGCCTATGCGTTCACTAGTCTTCCGTCCCTATTATCACTTCATGGTATGAACAAGGTGATGTGCTGTGAGCTTGTGACAACTTATCATGCCATCTGGGAATTTCCAACAGGTTGCTTTTAACGTATGTACCAGTTGTGGAGCGTGTGTTCTTAGGTAGAGAAGTGACGGGAGACGGCGAGTATACTGCTTTAATCGAGTCTTCAATTGTCGCAAATCGTGGCATTCACTTGAGATTGCGAATGGTGCTCTTGTAGAGCAGAGCATATTTTTTTTATTGTCATGAAAAAAACAATGCCTCCATGACTAATGCTAATTTTGCCGGAAATATGGATTTTTAACAAGAAAGCACCCACTGCCATCTGCTGCCTAAACATTCATGCCTCCACTGGATATCGTCTGGGCAACCACCTTTCCACTCTTCATCTCTTCATAGCATCCTTCACTTCTCCTTAACCGATCCACCCCACTTCCTGATTCACTATCTTCACCTCTTCCAACCTTCTCTTTTCATTTCTTCATTCATCAGCTCCTCAAATACTCCATCCAACTTCTTCAACACACTCTCCTCTTTTGTCAGCTATTCCCATTATACTCCTTTATACCCGAAACCTGAAACATCCTTCTCAGCTCGGTCCCTCGTCTGCCAATCAGTTCAATGCTTTCCCCTTCCTTTGTATCCACATTATGCATACAGCTCCGCCATATGCTTTTCCTATAGGCTTGCCACCTCTCTCTTCGCCCCTGTTTGTGGCCGGGGGCCCATCCCTTGTTTTACCTTTTCCACCTGGTTTTCCATTCTTCATCTCTCTGGGCTATCCCACTTCTTTTTCACCACTCTTCTTTCCTTATACTTCTGCTCGTTCACCACAAGTCTCCTTATCGTCCTTCCTAGTGTCCAGAGTCACACCAAGTACCTCCTAGCTGTTCTCCTCACCACTTCTGCAGTGTTGCCAATCATCCCACACCTCTTTACACCATCCAAACACCTGTTCTCACTCCTCCTGAATTTTCACACAACAATCTTCCTCCTTCAGCTTCCACCATCTGTGCCTTGTTCAGCCCACCTCTCTCCTCAAACCCTCACCTCCAAAATCATCCACAAACACCATCGACTGGTGTTTCCAGCAGCCCACGCTCCCTGCCATCCACCTTACAATCTCTAATCTCTTCAGGTTGCATCTCTCTGCTTAAGATGTAATCCACCTGTGTGCACTTTACGCTCCACTCTTGTATGGCACCCTGTGTTCCTCCTTCTTCTTGAAATACGTTATTGACCACTCCATTTTCATTCTTTTTGCAAACTCTACCACCGTTTGCCTTCCACATTCCTCTCCGTTGAACCGGACCGTATCCTATCACGCTCATCCTCTTTATTCCTTCTCAACATGCCCGTTGAAATCTCTCCAAATCATCACTCTTTCCATCCTTGGATACACTCTCACACTTCATCGAACTCACTCCCAGAAATTCTTCTTTATACTCCATCTCCACCCCACTTGCGGGACATATGCACTGATAATTTCATCATCACCCCTCAATTCCACTTCACATCATCACTCGGTCAGACACTCTCCTCCACCTCCAATACCTCTTGACATAATCTTCTTCAGGAAGGATTACCCACACCATTTCTCCTCCTCCACCCATGGTTAGAAACAGTGTTTGAAACCACCTCGATGCTCCGAGCCTTACTCCCATCCACTTTGGTCATTCTTGACACACAGGTATGTACACCTTCTTCTCTCCATCATATCAGCCAACTCTCTCCCTTTCCAGTCATCGTGCCCAACATTAGAGTTCCAAACTCTCACGCTTGCACACTCTACCCTTCCCCCTCTCCACTGCTCGAACCTGCCTTCCCATTCCTTTCTCTCCTTCGCCAGCCCAGTAAGCACAATTTCCACCGGTACCGGTGCTGCCACCAACGGCGGTTTTTACCGAGGTGCGGTGGTGGGTTAACCCGGGCCTCGACGATCCGGATGCGAAATCCGTTTTGTTTGTTCCGCATAATGATTGCATAGGTTTTTACGCCGGATCGCCTTCCTGACGAACCCCTGGCTCGCCTCGATACGACACACAGGGATATGGATTACACTTTCTAACCGGGGCACTTACACACCTGTCTCATCTAATTTGGATATGACAGATCGGGATCTTCAGTTATTTTTTTTGCCAGAACTTTAAACAGAGTAAACATTTTTAAAAACTTGTACCGCAACTGTGATTATTCAATTACGAATCTTCGCAGTGATTAGTTTGGTTTGGAAACTCTTTTGATAAATAATCTGGATGAGAAATGGTTACAAAATTACTTTTTAAAACTTTACCAAATGTGCGTTAGGACACTACAAACACTCAAGTCCCAATTTGAAAATAATTTCTTTAATTTTACAGATTGCGAGGTTCCATGGGAAGTTATATGTGAAGGATCAAACACTGGCACAGACGACTGTACATGAGCACCATGGAAAACATTAACCATGTTGGTAGTCCAGCTGATCACAAGTTGTGTCATGTCCATGGCTGGATTTCATGTGGGTTAGTAACTGCTGGTATGGAACATTAGTGGATGGTAAGTTTTTGTGAAGTCTGTAAATCCATGCAGTTTCTGTGTTTTGTACGAACAAGACTCGTTTGTCACCCCAAGAGAAGGCTCTCGAGCTCGTCTTGACAAAGTGTTTAATCCCCATTCGGCGATTGTAATTTGAATATCTCTACGCCAGCATTCATAGATTTATTCTTCCTGTACAGGCACATTAAAAAAAAACATTCCTTGAATGTTACAATTTGTTCAGAATCAAAGATGTCTACTGACCCAACACTGCATTTGGATACAACAGGTTAGTGAGTGGCGACGATTTCACAGTAACTCTCTTCTGACTTTGAACAATGTTTCAGGCCTGAAGGAAGAGCTGGTGATTAGCATATTTTTCTGCAAATGGTGAGCACAAAGCAACCCTACTATGTGCACGAATATTTGGCCTGAGGATTTGCTGTGCCCATACCACTTTTGCTGCATTTGTGAGCTGTGAGGACACAGTGATAACATTCTCCTTTGAAAAATTAATGGTTGTTGCAATGTATACAGCCATCTACACCACGTGTGCAAAAATGTGCCGGAGTTAGTGCAGTCTCAGAGAATTCTGATGTTAGGACTACAACATTTAGAGACCCCCAGCTCGAGGACGAAAACCGGTTGAGGATTTATTTAATTCCTTGTTATAGCTGACATGAGTTAGCAGGCGGTGTAAATTGGAACCTCCACTCTGTGTACAAACAAACAAAAACGTTCACAGAATACAATGGACACATAGTCAAGCTCATAGAAAAAATTCTCAGAAATGGAGAGAATTGTCTTTTTCATCTGACTGTCCACAGAATGACTTGGTCAGATGACGAAAATTTTCAAGTTGAAATCATGCATTTTAATTTTGACAGAAATTAAAGTCATTGTTTTACCTGACCAGTCAGATGAGCATGTTATTGTTAGAAAGGCTTCATTTCGAGGAAACATTTTGCAAGAAACCTGTTGAGTTTCTTATTTGTCAGTTGAACAATTAATTACAAAGCTAAAATGACAATGAAGAATGTAGAATTAGTTCTATTGTGAAAGCTGTCAATAGTATCGGGGACAGGCTGGAACAATAGACGGTATGAACAAGACGTCAATTGAGTGGGCTCGCCGCCTGGAAAGGAGTAAAGCTGATATTTCGAGGCCATAACCTTTCCGACGAGCAACAATAAGGGACAGCCTAACACCTGTTTTTCAGTTTCCGTCCTTATATCTCTCAGTAACCTAATGTAATCTTCACATGTTTGCTCAAAACTTCACATTGCTCAAAACTTCAAAGATAAGAGTTTGAAGAACTAGCAATGAATACTCCTCTCGTGGTGATGGTCCCACGAGACTATCAAGGAAAAAATTTACTCACTTCAATTGTGTGAACAATTGTCCGGCAGGTTAATAGAAAATTTTGGAAAAAAAAAAAATTTGGAAGACCAATTTTTATTTTGCGGCAAGAGACAAAACTGCAGATTATTCTGTTACATACTAGTTGTCAGATCTCCGAACACACATCAGACAGAAAATAGACAACACAAGAACTAAAATGCATCTATCTAAAGATACAAGGGGCAGGACGAATCATTGGGACAGCAAGAAATGGGAAAACGAAAATGGAAAGAAACCGCAAACGAAAATGAAAACGAAATGGATAAACACGAACCACATGATATAAACCATAATACTGCAGACGATATAAAAGGCATACACGAAAAGATGATGACAAACACAACAAATGAAAGTAACCATGCGCAAGTGAAGAGAAATGAAAGAAATCGGGGTAGATGCAGGCAATTGGCCGAGCTGAGCGGGCATGAAGCAATAACGAGGAGTGCGAATGACGACGCCACTGTGGACGAAACGAGCTGGAGGGGTTGCACGTTTCAGGCCCGAGTGGAGCGTCGAGACAGTTAATTCGTACGTGTTGGGCGATTCAGTGACAGCAGAAGAAACTTGACCCGTGACGCAAGGGGAAAAATTAATTGCGGTGACGAGACGTGCCATGAGGAGATAAGACGGGTTAAAGAATTGGAGAGAGAAAAGACATTAAGACCGAGAAGCAAATTGAGACCTGATGATCGTAAAGAGCAAGAGAAACCAGAGGAAGACGAGAGCACTAAGAGAAAGCCAA
>JAXMNL010001520.1:7986-18199 GCA_035128595.1 Eptatretus atami
TCTTCACCATCGAGACATTGGCCTCAACCGATATATGGCACGATATGTCAAAAAGTGCGAGACGGATTCGTAAAAAACTTTGTGGACACGTTGGGTGTGTGACAACGAAGAACTGACTCGATTTTGGTGCAGATTTTTATCCGGGTGACACGTTGCCGATTGCGACAAAAGAGAAATTGCTTCGAATTGTGCAGGCAGATTTTGATCCGGTAATTCGGAATCTAATAAAGTTTGTCGTTGGCGATATCTTCACCATCAGACCAATTGGCCTTAACGATATTCGCTTTACGAATCTCAAAAGTGTGACGGAACAGACGGAACTTGTGGACACGGGGTGTGGACAATGAAAGAATGATTGATTTGGTGCAGGATTGAATTCCGTATCCGAACTGATAATTTGTGATTAGGGCGAATACTCACCATCGAGACATTGGCCCTAAACGAATATGCACTATCATCAACAATAATGTTGAGACGGGATTGAGAGGACGGAAAACTTGGTCTGGAAGATGGGTGTGCGTACAAAAAGAGATGATTCGATTTTGGTTGCAGATTTTGAATCCGGATCCGGATCTGATTAATTTTGATCAAGCGAAATCTTCACCATCGAGACATTGGACCTAAACGATATATCGCTACAGATATCTCAAAAAGTTGATGAATGACGGATTGAGACGAAATGGTGCATCATTGCGTGTGCTACAAGAAGAGATGATTCATTTTGTGCAATATTGGATTAATCCTGGATCGGATCTGCATTAATCTTTTGATTAGGCATCTTAACCCACGAAGACATTGGCACTTAACTCGCCTTAAATACGCACATATCTCAAGAAAGTTGTTCACGGATCAGTGTGACGCGAACTGTTACCGGCGTGTCGACAGAGAGTTTTGATTGATTTTGTGTGTCTGCAGATTTGAATCCTTGATCCGAAATCTGATAAATAATTTTTTAGGCGAATCTTCTAACCATCGAACATTGCCCAACTGAAATATATCGCACGATATCTCAAAAAGTTTGTGGACGGTTGAGAGGAAACTTGGGTTGCGACAACATTGTAGTGTGCTAAAGGAAGACACGGAGAATGATTCGAATTGATTGGATACAGATTCAATCCGGATTCGGATTAATAATTTTGAATTGTAAGCGAATCGTAACACCATCAGAGATTGGCCTAAAGCCGATATATTCCTCGGCACGATATCTCAGAAAGGATCGCGGCATTGAACGAAAACTGGTGGACACGTGGGATTCGCGGAAAGAAGACTGTTCGATTTTGGCCAGAATTTGAATCCGGTCCGGCATCTAGATAATTTTGATGAGGCGAAATCTTCACGCATCGAGAGCATTGGCCAAACCTGTATGCAACGCATAATCAAAAAGAATTGATGTTGACTCGCAACGAACCTGTGGACCCGTTGGGTGTCGACAATGGAAGATCTGAATTCATCTTTGTAACAGAATTTGTAATCCGAATCCCGGATCTGATAATGTTTTGCATTAGGCGAACATCTTCACCATCGCAAGAGTATGCAAACCATATATCCGCACGTTATTCAAAAAGTTTAGATGACGGATTGA
The DNA here is from genome assembly GCA_035128595.1 of Eptatretus atami. Lineage (NCBI taxonomy): Eukaryota > Metazoa > Chordata > Myxini > Myxiniformes > Myxinidae > Eptatretus > Eptatretus atami. Next base: position 9,569 of record JAXMNL010001520.1, read on the forward strand.
TGATCGACAAATCTTGGAATGGAAGGATTTAGAAAAGAGGTGAAATTGTGACAACGAAGAACTGACTCGCATTTTGGTTTCAGACCCAGATTACTTTAATCCTGGATCCAAGAGATACTGAAATTTTTTTAGGCGAACATCTTCACCATCGGAGAGAATGCCATAAACCGATATATCGCAAACGAAATATCTCAAAAATTGTTTGACGGAAATCAGTTAATAAAACTGGTGACAGTGGTGTGCGGATTAACGAAAAAACTGATTCGATTTCTCGTGCAGATTTAATCCTGATCGGATCTGATCATTTTTTTCGCAGCGCATCTTCCACCCACCAGATTCCGAAAGAGAACCCAGAAAAGAAACGACAAAGGAGCGGTCGAGAGTAAAACAGACGTGAACACGCAAGAGGAAAAGAAGTCAGGACAAAGAACCACGAAAAACGACCACCGAGAGAGGCAACCCCCGAAAGAGCTCCGAAATAAGAAAGAATTCAGATACCACAAATTTGTCCCGCCTCGAAGTCGTCCTTCTGTCATTATAACTTACGAAAGAGAATGCCGTAAAATGAGCGAATGAGAAATAGCACCGAAGCAAACGACTGAAGTATGAAAGCAACATTGCCGTAATGGTTCGAGTACAAAAAATAATGGCGCCTCGTTCTCCGACTGGTTTTGTGAAGAATTGACAAGGACTTCGAATAGTTAGTGAAGCACATTAAGAGACCTCCTAGTGCTTTTTTTTTTTCTTTGTTTTTTTTTTTTATAATTTTGTTTATCTCGTATATTTGATTTTTACTTTTTTTTTATGGAACACATATGAGACGGATGGTCTGAGGCTGGAAGACCCTTGGCCCTCTCCTCCCGTGCTAAAACCCGAGCATATTCAGCTCTGCAACGATATCTCAAGAAAGTATAGTTGGACGGGAATCAGAATCGAACTAAGTTCGAGAGCGTGGACACGGTTTGGTGTTGGCGAAACAAGACGAATTTGACTTCGAATTTTGGTGCAGATGGTCGGAATCCGATACGGACATTCTGGAATATAACTTATGATTTAGGGGCGAATTCGTTCAAACCATCACGAATTAGATTGGCCCCCAAACCGATATCTATCGCACGATATCCTTCAAAAAGTTGTTGCGGAAATCAGAGCCGCGAAGACTTGTGGACACGTAATGTCAATTGTGTCCATATATCCGAAGCGGGAAGAGTAGTCTGTCTATCGAAGGTGTGGTTGCCAAGAATTTGAACTGTCCGGACTATCCGAGAGATGTTAGTGATAATATGTTTAAATTAGTAGTCGAATCTCACCATCGAGGGACATATGCCCCAAACCAAATTATATTACGCACGATATCCTCAAAAAGTTATTTTGCCGGATTGAGAAGCGAACTTGGAGTAGTGGAAACTCATTGTGGTTGTGAGTACAAGGAAAAGAATGAAATCGAGTTTTGTGGAATGATTTTGAATCCGGAATCCGGTCAATACTGAATTTATAAATTAATTTGACGATTAGCGCGAGAATCTTCACCATCAGACATTGGCCCCCTAAACTGATATATACGCACGAATATCATCAAAAAGTTTAGTTTGTATGACGTATTGAAGCACGAAACTTAAGGCTGGAATGATTGCGTGGTGACAAACGCGCAAAAAACACGCTCAAATGACTTCGTTTATGTTGGCAGATTTTTATCCCGGAAATCCGGATCTGATATTATTGTTGTTTCATGCGAATAATCTTCACGCATCAGAAGAGATTTGGTCCTAGAACCAGTCCGATTACCATAGCTGCTCCACAAGCATGTCGTATCTCAAAAAGTTGTTGACGTCAATCAGATTAAACTTGCTGTTGGACACGTTGTGTGCTGCATAACGAAGAACTGATATCGATAGGTGCAGTATGTGAATAATGCCAGGGATCCCGGATTTGTGTGATGCATTTTGTATTTCAGACAGTCCGAAATCATTCACCAATCGTAAGATGACATTGTGCCACAACCTGGAACTAAGCTATCCCGCCCAAGGTTCTTACAGAATTTTCTTTATGCTCAATAAGTAATTTTATGTTGACGTTAAAACAGAGACAGAAACTTTTGGGTGACCTTGGGTGTTTGCGACTCAACACGAAGAAACTGGTCTCAACTTTTGGTGCAGATTGTATTATGCCTGCATCCGGAAAGTATCCTTGATCATTTGTGTGTTTTTCGTTGGAAACGCAATCTTACATCGGACATTGGCCTCCCTAAACCAGAGGTAAACGCTACGAAACCTTAAAATAGTCTTCATAATAAGTTTTACGTATTCGACGGAATCAAAGAGGCGAAAAACTTAGGTCGACAACTGCATTGGGTTGTGCGTAGAACAAAGGCAGTAGTTATGCTTCGAATTTTGGTGTCCATATGAACGAATGTTATCCGTGATTCGGATCTTTGATTAACATTTGTTAGGTTGCGAATCTTTCAACCTACAGGTATATCGGGGAGATGGCGCAAACCGATATAGGTTCGCACTGATATCTCAAAAAGTTGTGGTACGGTTACTTGATATTACGGTGTGGGTAATACTTGTAGGCGTTTTGATACAATTATGCGCCAGAGAATGAAAATGTTGCTAAGTCACGGAATAGATGATTTTTAACATTTTGCATGTTTTAATTATTTAAGCAGGTTATTGGGGGATGCGAGAGAAAAGTAGAAGAATATAACACACGGACCCACACATTTAAGATTTATTATATTTTATTTATTTCCTTTGTGGAATGCACCTTCATGGGAATTTTTTTACCGTATAAGGTGAGAGGTCTAAAGAAAATTTATATTTGTTTCTATTCTTGCAAAAACTGAAATGTTTTCATACTTAATGGCGTTATACTTCTTCTAACCATACTGTGACATGTGTAGTGTAAATATCTGATATAGTTCACACGATATCTTTCAACTATATTTTATTCTGTGACAGATCAATGGACGAACTATGAGATGGACACCTATGTGTGTCTGACAGGAAGAAAATATTCGATTTTACGATTATTGCCAGAACGTGAGAGTGAAACCGTAATACGGCTAGATTAATTAGTATGTTATTTTGCGAATATCTTCTCCATCTCTGGCATTGGCGGTCCTGCACATCAACCTAGATTAGTATTATGTGCTGACGGGTATATTCCCTCCTCAAAAGAAGTTGATGGTGGTAATTCAGTAGACGCGATAGTCAGCGTACGGTAGACCTTTGATGGACACGATGGATGATTATCAGTGTGGCAACAATACGAAGTTTAAAAAGAAGAACTGACTCGAATTTGGTTGTGAGATTTGTATTCCGGTATCCGGATCTAATATTTTGTTAAGCCGAGATCTTTTCACCATCGCAGAATTAGGCTAAACGAATTTATCTGACAACAACTATCTCAAAAGTTTTGACGGAATCAGACGAACTTGAGTGGACACGAATATGGGTTCGACAACGAAGAAACTGTATGTCGATTTTTTTGGTGCAGATTTGCATGCCTGATTCCGGGATTCTGTGTTGACAACAATTATGTGTTTTATCGCGAGTGATTCACAAGGTTATCATATCTGTTTAAAGTCGTCAATTAATGCACTCTCATTACTCATCGTAGATTGATGGCCGAATGAACCGATCACAATCCTCGCCCACCTGCTGATGAAAAATGAGCTGATATCTCAAATTAGGTAATGACGGCACAGACGAAACTTTGATGTGGACACGTTGCTTGGCTGGACGGAACAACTAGATCAAGTAGGTTTTTTGTTATTAAAAAAATATTTCTAAAAAAAAAAAAAAAAAAAAAAAAAAAATATATTGTGCAGCAAGGGAAAGATGTGTATCGACTTTTTGTGTGCCAGGGATTTTGGAATCCGGAAGTCGACGATCTGGATAATTTTGAATTTAAAGGCGAAAATCATTCCCTACCATCGATAGACATTGGTACTTCTTCTCATAAACTGATAATTGATCGCTACATAATATCTCAAAAAAAGTTGGGGTAAGCGGAAATTGAGAGGAAACTTGGTGGACACAATTTTAATGGGTATTGGTATTTTAGCTACACGGAAAGATGATTCGTTCGATTATTTTGTATAGTGATGTGTCTAAGGTTTCCAATCCGCGATACAGCTCCGGATATTTGATCATTTTTTTATCACGGCCGAAATAATCTATTCCCCATCGATAGACATTGGCCATATAAACCGTATATACTGCAACGATAATCTCAAAAAAGTTAGTTGACGAAATCAGTAAAACAAACTGGGACAAGTTCGGCGTGGTGCGACAACTATAAGAATCTACTTGAAAATTCGATTATTGGTTAATTTGCAGATTATATGGTAACAAATTCCATTGATCGCGGAATTGCTGGAAATAATTTAAGAAATGTTCTTCGATTCAGGACAGGCGACAAGTTATCTCGATTCACCATTCCTTACCCGACACAGATTGGCCTCAGCGTCCCATCTAATACCGATTATATAGTTAGTTGTCTCGATATATCTCAAAAGTGGAAGACGTTGGTCATTTCTCGACAGATAACGAAACTGTGTACAACGAATTTTGACGACCACCGCGAGGTGCGTTTGACCACAGATGTAAGAACCCGTACGTCGAATATATATTTGGTGGAGATTTGAATATCCAGGATCGGATTTGATTATTTTGTTTAGGCGAAATCTTCAACCATCGAAGATGCATATAGCCCCTACCTTTAAAATTGACCGATAACATCGCACAAATGTTCTATATCTCAAAAAAGTCCGTTTTTATTGACGGGAAATCAGTACAAACTTGTGTATGTTCGGAGTGACACGTTGGGAATATGGCGACAAGGCGCTAGGATTGTTTCGATTTTTTGTTGCCGATTTTTAATCCGGATCCGGAGTGATCTATATTTTGGTTTAGGCGAAATCGTTCACCATCGGGAATTGGACCCTACCCCTAATACCGATATTCGCAAGGTATATCTCAAAAAGTTGGTGGAATACGGAATGTGCGACGAAAACCTGCAAAGTGGACACAATATAGGGTGTTTTATATGTTGTAATATTCTTCTGTGCTACTTTATACAAGGGAAGATGTTCTGGTATTCGATTTGGCCCTTGCCAGGATTTGCATCCGAGTAACCGGAATCTGATATAATTTAATATTAGGCCAATCATTGCACCATTCTACTGAGAGTAGGACATGGCCCCCTTAACCGACCTATATCGCACGAATCTTCCTCTATAAAAAGTTTTTTTGACGGAAAATCATAGAAACATCGTAAACGATAGTTTACAGGCAATTTTGGGACACGTTAGTGGGGGGTGTGTGACGAACAATGAAGAGTTGTATTACGATTTTCTTGCACCATAATTGTATCCGGATTCCTAAGATGCTGGATAATTTGAATTTTTGATTAAGGCCAATCTTCAAGACCATTCGAACGACATGGCCTAAACTAAATATATCGCGGTGACGATATAAACTTCAATAAAGTTGTTTGGAGGATTTGAAATTGACGGATCCAATATCACAGTAACCGACCCGCTTTGTTGGATCACGTTTGGTAAACTTTAGATTACATTTAAATAAATGTAAGTTGTCGTCGGAATACCTTTATCGCCCTAAGTCCCGATAATGTGATGCAAGGCACCGTTGTGCGTACATTAAAGGAAATATAAGGGATTGATTCGGATTTTGTTTAATAGTCAGTTTACTACATATACTGTCTTGATTGATGTTATTGTACTTTTAGAACCACGATTGTTGGTATCCTAAGTCCGCTCGGATCTGAATTGTGATCCAAGTTTTTCAGTGTTTCGGTACTAAAATCTATCTTTACCAAGAGAGATACGAAGCGAGTACCCAATCTTAAGGCCGCCTTTAAACCCCTACTTTTGAGAACATCCCAACGATCATCTCAAAAAGACGTTCAGAAGCGTTCTGAGATTGGTTGAATGTGTGAACTTGTGAGACGGAACTTAGCACAAAGTGAATTTGTCAAAAAATTGCTATTGTCACGACTCGTAACTTTGTGGACACTTGTAGACACTAGTGGTGTGTATTTCTTTGATCTTCATTAAGGAAGAAACCCCAAATATTGATTTTCGATTAATTTCGAATTTAGTTTACTGTTAGTGTCCGATTTTTTTCTCTAATTCCCTGGCGAATATTCACTGATCTGGTAAAATACTGATACTAATTTATTTATTATAATCAATATTGTTTTGTTTTGGGAGTTTTGTGGCTTTTTTAGGGTACGAATAAAGGATAATTTATATATTGATAAACTGAGCTTGTTATTATTATGCCGCCATTAATGCTCTGACGTGGATACCTCAATAATCTTCACCACGACAGAGATTCGCCTAACCAGTACATTTCGCACGACATATCTCAAAAAGTTGAGTGACAGTCAGACGAAACTTGAGTGACACCATTGTGCGGTCTGACAAGGAAAGAGAATGTTTCGTCTTTGGTGCAGATTCGAATCCCGGATACGGATCTGATAAATATTTGTATTGGCAATCTTCATTACCATCGAAGGGACATGCGTCTCAATCAATATTTGGCACAATGTCTCAAAAAGTTGCGGAGACGGATATTCGGACGAAACTGGAAGGTGGACATGTATGCGACAGCGTGTGTAACTAACAATGATTGTGAATAACAGTATGTGCGGGGTTTGACAATCGAAGAACTGACTCTCTGTTTCTTACTATTTGTGATGTTGGCAGGATCTTTTAATGTTTTGTTTACTGGATGTTCCCTAGAATTTTTTTTTATGGGCTGTTGGCGAAATTCTTCAACCTTCAATGACCAATTGTTAGTTGGAAGTAATTGGCCAAGTTAAACCGATATATCGGAGAACGATATCTCAAAAAGATGTGGACAGAAGGGAGCACGGAATCTATGTTGGAAAGATGGAGAACAGCGCGTGTGTGCGACAAAACTCCAGAAGAGTTGACCTGCGCGCTTTTGGCCAGATCAGTTCGTATCCGAGATCCGGATCTGATAATGTTGTTCAGCTACGTAAGCGAATCTTGGCTCACCATCGGAGAGAGCAGCTATGGTCCACTTTACAAAACCGCTGGAGAGCTGTTACACGCTTACGATATCTCAAAAAGTTCTCTCCAGTTGACGAGAATACAGACGAACCCTGGTGTGGACGGTGGAAGTGTGCGACAAGGAAGAGTTGATATCGATATGTTGGGGCAAATTCTAAACCGGTTGTCAAGCATGCGCAACTCTGATATATTTTCATGTCGTTTTATATTTGTATTTGGCGAATCTTCACCATTCTTGGCGTGGCAAGAAAAGACAGCTTATTTAAGGAACACCACACAACGAAACTTCCATATTTTTGAACACGATGTATCATCATTGTGATTAAAAAGTTTGAGATATAGCGAGACGACGAATTGCGGCTAACGTCATAGCGATTCAATATTGTGACAACGTACTTTGAATCTGACGTCTGGGTAGTTGTTGCAAATACAACTTACCCAACTGACCCACTTCTTGACGATCAGGTACAACCAAGAATACACGACGCGACCACGAAACTTGGTTCTTACTACGATGTGTTTGACAATTCGAAAGAGCAAGAACTGACCTCGATTTTGGTGCAGATGTTATCCGGAACCGGAATCTTGCATAATAGCTGTGTTTCGAGCCGGTACAATCTTCTGATCTCAACTCGTCGTGAGAGAGTGCCCCTCTAAACCAATATATCGCACAGTTGTAGACAACTAATTGTTGAAACTAAATAAACGAACGGTTTTAGTTGATCTCGAGCTAATCTCGGTTGAAAAATCTCGAAACGCCCTTGTGGACACGCTTGAGGTGTGGCTGGCTGTTGCAAATACAAAGTCATTACGCCAAAAGACCTGTGTAGCTGATCTTCCGATGTATTCTTGATTTGGTGTGCAAAGGGATTTTGAACCGACGCGGGTATCCGACGAATCTCAGATACGAACCCTGTATTTCTTGTTTTGGCGAATCTTCACCAACCCGAGGAGATAGGCCTCAAAACCGATACTACAACAATCTGCGTTTCAGATTTCAACGTAGTAACGATATCTCTAAAAATCACAGAAAGTTGTTTGAAACAGGATTTCGTCGGGATACTGGATTCAAACTTGTGGGACAGTTGGTTGTGGGCTGTCCACAACGTTTGAAAACAACCACGTCATCCTCGGTCAACGAGAAAAAGGCGATCGATTTATTGGTGCATGATATTTTTATCTGCGTGTGTGCAATAGAATCCTATACTTTTCCTATCGATTATGGACCCAGCTCGTACTGAATCCTTTCCAGACGACTCTGAGAGATGGGCCCTAGATAACTTGCGCAAACCGACCCGTTAACGCGCAACAACGTTCGTTACAATTCGCGACGAATCTAAAAAGTTGTGACGATTCAGACAAACTTGGTGGACCACGTGGGTGGTGCGTCAACAGGAAGAACTTGATTCGTTTGTTTGCAGATTTTTTATCCTGAATCCGGATTGATATTTTGTGAGCGAATTCCACCATCGAACATTGGCCTAAACCGTTATGTCGCACAAATCTCAAATAAAAAGGTTTCTGAACGGATTTTGAGACGAAACTTGGTTGACTCTTGGGGTTCC
>JAXMNL010001522.1:1007-11118 GCA_035128595.1 Eptatretus atami
ATTGATATCTGACACATTTGTCATCATTTTGGCTGGAAGCAGTGAGGGTGTCGATTATATTTTCTCCCACAGCGTTGCAGGTGATACATACAGATGGCATAGGAAAAATCTGAAATTTCTTGAGCCTCATCCACACCACAATTCACCATATAAAAAGTATATTATGACGTCATATGTGACTTGTTTCGGCAGCCATCTTGTTTTGAATTTTTTTTTCAATATCTCTTTTTTTCAAATGAATAGCACAAAGATTTTCTGAAAACACCTCCGCTCGCTTATTAAAACTTGTCTATGAATTTAACTTTGAAGCCTGTTCCAAGATGAGCAAGGTCTTATGTTTGCCTATTCCTAACATTTTTCCATTAGTTCTTTCCCAAAATACGCATTATTCATTGATTTATTAAAAGTCTTCTTAAAATCTGTTTTTTGCTTCTGTTTCTCCTTTTTGTATTAAAGCGATATACTTCTTTAACCAATGACTGTTTAATTTCAAAATCCTATTTGGAATTCCTTCACTCTCACCCAGCAGATAAATATATTGGCCTCAAGTTCCTTTGATGCAAACATAACTTTCTTTATCATTTTAATGTAGAAAAGTAGTTTTCTGTAGATTTACCTTTTTATATTTAAATGACTGTGGGTAGTCACTTAACCATTCTTTTCTTGACTTTCTTTTATCGGGGGGCATAAGGGGTAGGCATTTATGTTTATTATGAATTTCTTCTGGATATTTTAAAATCAACCTCAAATGATATCTAACTTCAGCTTCATCCAATTTTTTGAGAGGAGATAACCAATGTCTTGTAAAACTATTTCATAATGTTTTTTTTAACTCATTTAAGTTTTCCATAGGTAAGATTGAGACCATAGCCCACCCATACAAATTGTTAGTCATCATAATACATCAGGTAAGAGTTGGTCCTCATTTCTAGTATAATCAGGAATATATTTTGTTATTTGCTAGCTATCTCTTGGGAAACATTACTTTGAGTTATTCCTCCTCTTTTAGCCCTTCTCTACATAAAAGCATATCTATATCATGATTAATTTTCCATTGGTTTTGTTATTTTTACATAGCACTCCAAGCCAAACCCGGGCTGGCAATAGTGAGCGGGGTCTTAAATCCATTAAGAATTATTATGATTAGCACTGTTCTAAAATGTTCAAACACACAGTTCAAAAATAATACATCAGTTTAAGATAACCAATTGTGATATTCGCAAGATTCCTTATATTGTTGCAAAAGCATTTAGACACCGCTTGTCAGCTCAGGGGGATTAATCCCCGGTTCCTCAGTAGAGCCGGACCTGGGGCCACCGCTCACAATTAACTTTGTGGTACGGTGGGTTGTTTTAGAACCACGAAGCCACCCAGTCAACCACGAGTTCCAGTGTTCCACTCGTTCTAATTATTCCGTTTTAACTTAGAAGATCACTATGGTTACCTGAGTGGGGAGTGTGCACCTTGGCAAGCACCATATGATTATCTCGATTAGATTTAATTTGGGCGGCCCCAAGCGTTTAACCGCTGGTGCTTTGCCGACGATTTTGTCAAATCTGTGTTAATTACCTCCCTAGTCTATTTCAAGGTCGGACAATGCTAGACCAATGGAGGAAAAGCACAAACAACGGAAGGGTTGGAATCGACCAAATAATTTATTAATAATTAAATAAAATAAATTAAAAAAAACTTTTTATTGCTAAGGAATAAAGACTGAATTTCAAAGCAAAATCAATTCAAAATGCCAGGAAAATAGACAAGAGCAGATTGCTTATCGGGGTGACTTTACAGCTTAAACACAGAATGGGTACCCAACCAACAGATCATTTCAGGGGGAGGGGGGGGGGGGGAGAATCGTCTCGCTCACCAGAAAGTTCGTCCGTTGAAGCAAAAAACGTCCTGAAATGCGGGCGTGCGTTCTGTCGGTCGCCCAGCATCCCAGGCTTTGTCTGTGCACCTTCGCGGGGGGCAGTCTTGAATGCAGTCAAGTCTGGAGGGCACGAGTATCGTCCGTCGCAGGTTTAGACCCTGGTGTTGTTGGTGACCGACCCCATGCCTCACTTGTTGGCGGCCGCTGCTCATACTCCACACGCTTCGCTTGCCGAAGACTGGGAAGGACGAATTTGTCTCATCGGCGCTGGTCCAGACACCCGCTTCTTGCTCGCTTCTCTCGCTCTTTTTGCTTTCCTCTTCTCTTTCGCTTTTTCTTTTCTCTTTCGCTTTTCTCTCCTCACGCTTTCTCTCCTCAGAACGTACCTCTCGCTTCGTGTTTTATATCTCCGGGCCGTCTCGCCGTCAGTCCACCCCAAGCTCACCCCGCCATACTTGGCGCACGGTTTTAACTCATGACGACCCGTGCGCCCTCCTCAAAAATGGCGGGGTCGAAGCCACATAAAAGATTGCCACTGAGGGAAGAATGGTGGGGCGGGTTCAGAGTTCGTGAAGAAATGTGTGTAAACGTGTCTGTCGGAAGAAAAAAGCTTTCCCATAAGAGAGGCGATCTATCCTTTGCCTTATTCAACGCATTCACATTTTAATTGATCCCATTAGACATGGGGATGGGGGCTAATTCTGACATGCTTTAAGGAAATAACTGTCTTGAGGAACCTGGATGTGTGGATGCATTCATCAGACCGGATTTCTGAAATCCGTAACAATATTAAACTTTCTCCCAAACCTTTTTTAGCTTGTGATATCTCTATCGAAATATGAGTTTTATTTTCAACTTGCTATAGAACTTTCCTTGAAGGAAGTGTGTTTCTTTAAACTTCTCAAATGATCCCATGTAGTCAACGGGATATAATCCTTTGTGATAAGAGATCAATCTCTTCTGATTTGAGAAATGTGATTTAAGATTCGGTAAGTTTTTAATATTTGATGCTTAAGTTAGAATATGGACTTGCCATAAACTTGTATGTGTCAATAAATCTGATATGGGTTTGGGATGTTGAATTGTTTTTGTGAATGAGATGTATTTTTTGATCTGTGTAGGAAATGGCAGAAATATCTTCCAGGATGTTTTTGAAAGTTCATATATAATAGATGTGTGTCTAGTGGAGCTTGTGAAAAGGAAAGACAGGAATAAAGTTTGGGGGTTGTAATTTAAGATTCCAACTGGGCCCACAGGAATGAGCTGGACTTCTATATTTACCAGTAAGATGACAATGATCCCAAAACTGTTGATCTCTCCCCTCAATTTTCTCCTCAGCAAATTTATGGACAGATATTGTTTCTTCCTAAATTTCCTTTTTCTCTCCCTTTGTTTATGTCATTGGTTTAATAGGTTAACCATATTTCTCTTTCATTCTTATACAGTCTTTTTCAATCGTCTTGCAAACTCCTCTGAGGCATCTTTCCTCTCTAAATTTCTAACTTGTATTTATCACCAACAGATGATTGATATATACATGAAACCACAAAGAGTATGTTTTTTGATATTTATTTGTGTATGATTTTATTTGGGATTTGGAAGAATAGATCTATCTTCAGTATACTTTCAAAATCAGCATAGATCTAAACGGATGTTTTTATAGATTTGTTTGTAATCTTGATGATATCTTCTTTCCTGCTTTAGGTATTATTAATTACGGTTGATTTATGATTACTACAGTATTCTGTTTGATTTAATCGTTCTTTCGTTATGAAAGAAGTTGAGACATCTTCTTACAAGCGAATATGTTTTATTTGTTCTCTTGAATACTTTTTGAGTGTGAATAGTCTTGATGGGTTAAATTTTTGATATATAGCATAATTGTGAATTTTTCCCCAAAACTATAATATAGGAGGTCAATGGTGTGCTTATCATTTTTATAGTATTGAAAATTTTTTAATATTTGAACTTTGTTTTCCATTTATCCATATTGCATTACATGCATAGATTATTCATTTTTCTAAATTTAGGAATATCTCTCAATGACATTGGAAACTTTAAATCTTTACCATTTAGCATATTCTCGTATTTCTTATGTAATGTTCAATCCTTTCAGGTTCCATTGTGTAGGATTAATTTGAGCAAGAAAACAGACCATAGAAAACATTTATTTATCTTTGTTTTGAATATTAACAACCCACTTTCTTAAGTTTTATCTCTTTTGAATAAATCAATCGAAGAAGAAGTTTCAAGAGGATCTGATTTTTAAGATTGATATCTGAAAAAGATTATTTTTTGTTCATAGCAATCCACTACCGACTACAGTGTTATCAACATCTTTGTTCTTGTCTCTGGAGTTTCATCGTAACATCACATCTTACAAAAATCTTGGAAGTGATTGTGATAAAATTTGGGTTTGTCCCCATATTGGGAGTGGTTCTCATCTTCTCTTACCATATTCAATTTTACTCCGAGATTAAAACTTAAAGTTTTCAATTTCACTTAATGTGTTTGTATTGCAGTTTCAACACTTTAACCATTCAACAGCTTCAATGATTGAAATGGTCCACGTCTTCATTAGCGAAACAATCTTATTTTTATGTCCTTTAAATGCCCCATCAGTGTTTTCAATTGAGAATTTTAGCAGCCCCTTCCTTTCTTCATCTTCTTGTGTTTGCGTGATTGGAACGGTGTCTACTATATTTTAAAAAGGATATCAATATTACATCAATCCAATTGTATTTTTCTTGTTCAAATGGAGATATTTGTTTGTTGGTTTGAAGGTGTTTTTTTTATACATTTATATTCATGAAAGTTATGAGAGTGATGATAGTATCTCTGTTGGAACAGAAGACGTATATGATACCGAGAGTTTTGTGTTCAAACGATGGTATGAAAGTAGTTTTATAGATGATTGCGAAAGCACCCATGAAATACCGAAGATGAATTTTTGTTTGAAGTAAAGTTTTACTTTATTAAATATGAATAGTTATACTAGATTCTTGAGGCTCTTTGAATTCGATTCTCCATATGGACATATTTGAGAATTGTCCTGCATGTTAGTAGGAGTGGGTATTAAACACAGAGTCGGAAAAAGCCATAAACAATGTATTATTCTTGATTATCTTCTATCATGAAAAAAAATTTTTTTTATAAAAAGAACATAACTGTTCAAAATTACATCAAAAATAATACTTTAACAGATTTAAACAGATAAATGAATGTTAATTACAATGGTGATAATATACCTTTTCTACAAAGAGGAAGAGACGGAACAAATGACGGTAATGTTCATGGATTGATGATGTATATTATTAACGATTTGTCATTTTTCAGGAATATCAACACAAGATATTGTATAAATAAAATAAATGGTATATCTTGAAATTTAAACCTGAACTGAGAAAAACATAGTTTCTAAAAAAGCCAATAAAAATTAAATTAACCTGTTATTCCAAATATATAAATGAATGATTTTTACCATTTGGGTAAAATAAGATAAAAATTTAACAACCATAAAAAAATTTTCCAAATTCATTAAGATGTCTTATAGTTTGGTTCAGCGGATTGTGGAAAAACCTGCTTTCTTTTAAGATGCTCCTTACTCCCAACTTTTTATATTATGAATATTTAATAATTTTCAAAAAGTCAATTTTCGAACCTGAGTATTAACTACTCTCACAAGGTTTTAATGCGGGGTCTTCAAAGAAGATATAATCGTTTATTTAAGCTTCAAAACGAAACTAAATATTTAACATTGAAGACTTATAATACAACGATTTTTTTGTGATACACAGAAATGTAAAAGAAATCAAAACCTAAAACTTGTATTCTAGTGATATACAGATGTATACCTTCACCCAACATTTGGATAAATCAAAAAAGACCCGTTATCTTTGATGTGTTAATGAGAGATTAACCAAACAGTAATGGATACCACTACCACAGGAGGGGAGACATTCTTCTTGTTAATTGTATTTATTTTGGGTCAATATTACTTCACTCCCTCGTCGCTCCAAAAAGAAAACACTGTAATACCTTTTATTTTATTTCAATTAAAAATCAATAGATGATAGAACATTGTCTCTCCAAAAAATTGTTTATATTAATGTAGTAATAAGGAATTTGGGGATTAATATGAAGCACACGACTGAAAATATAAATATATTGTGTGAAACAAGATGAGATATTAAGGGGGATATATTTTTTTATTTAAACAATTACATATATAAATGGCAACTTTTATTATTAATCTTGTGGGTTAAATCTGTTCTGGAAAACAATTCATAAATAAAGGTTCTTGAATTAGTAAAAAATGAAAATATTGTAAATTAGAAAAAAAACCACCATGTATTCGTAATTGTATCCACAACAACCAGGCAATGCGACCAGAAAAGGCAGAAGGTGAAGATTATTACTATTTTCAGTAGAGGACATATGCAATTTAGGAATGTAAGGTCAAATATTTGAGGAGGTCTCTCTTGGTTACAACAAATTTCACATGATAAAGAGTGAGTTAAAAGAAACTAAAATCTGCTGGTCTTGGGATATTTAGAAACTAATCCAGAAGGAATGAGGCAAATTAAAACATCTGAGTGGTAATAGAGTTAGATTTTATCATTCGGTTTTAATGTTGCATGAAAGAACTCAACGCAAATGTATGAAAAGCGAGATACAAGTATTTAGTGAAGAAGAAATTACAAACTCGTATTAATGTTGATAAAGAATTTGATGAAATATTAAAGAAAAGGATTTATTTGAACACATCGACTTTTAAGATGAAGAAAAGGAAAAATTTTTTCCTATTGACCTTTTACGATCTAGAAATCATATTTTCTAATAAATAAATGGAGCGAAGAAAGTAGCAAGAAGAATTAAGGGAACATCAAGAGTTGGTTTTCAAAAGTTGCAAATTACAACAGAAAGCATCAAGAAGAAATGCAGACAGAACTAATGGGTGAAGAGCATTTTGAAAGAAAACAGAGATTTTTAAACCACTTTTAAAAAACTTCCCAACAAAAAAATTATAGATGCTCCACAGTTTCCCACAATAGAATATTACTCCTTGAAAAACTTCAAATGTTAAA
Organism: Eptatretus atami; assembly: GCA_035128595.1. Classification (NCBI taxonomy): domain Eukaryota; kingdom Metazoa; phylum Chordata; class Myxini; order Myxiniformes; family Myxinidae; genus Eptatretus; species Eptatretus atami. The sequence goes on from JAXMNL010001522.1 coordinate 7,965, forward strand.
AAGATTTCAGCAAATGAGTGAGGAAGGATATTAGAGAAATTATCGGAGAATTAGAATATATATGATGAAAGATTATTTCAACAACTGGAGAGATAAATCAACCCCCTGATTTATATTGTGGTAGGTTCTTCAAAAACGGAGACTACAGTCGAATTTCAAAAACCATAGCAGGTTCTCATTCCAACAGAAACAACCAGCAAATATTTCATCTTGTTTCAAGAAAAGGGATTGATATTTATGATGAATTAAGGTTCTTGAGCTTTCTGTTCAACACCTGTTAAATTAACTCCGAGATTAAAGTTTCTTCTTACAATAAGATGGAAGATCTAAGGTTCATTAACATTGAAGGTATGTAATCAAAGTATTTTGATAAACCATTGGATATGAAAAATAAGGATGATAGAGTATGTATTAGATTTGCTGGACTCTCTTAATTATGGGTCAATATATCTGGTAAATGTAGGAAGAATGAGAAGGAGAAACACATTAATCAGGCTTTAAGGAAGGCTTGGTTCAGTGTTAGTTTCTTCCAATATGACCCATCACAATTGGTTAATAGACTGTTATTGCTGTTAGGTAGTAAGAAGGCTGGAAATAACATTGTTTCAATGAAGCATCAGCCATTTTAGACAGTTTGTGAACATGAAAATAATTAATAAATGTCAATACAAAGATTATTTTATTCCATATTAAATAAGATGAGAGAAGCACAATCCTTAGTTTTAATTTCACAACAGCTGACCACACATCTTCATTTCCATACTCACTCCACTAGATGCAACAAAATATTTATGAGGCGCTTTATGGCGATTGGAAACTTATAATACCTTGTTTTAATATTACAGAGAAAAAAGGATATAGTTTTTAGTTATAATCCGGAAGTGGATACAAAATGATAACAGTTTCACCCGGGCATATGAGCTTTCTCAAATATCTCCGAAATTGCTCGCTTATGAAGAAACAGGGTGATGAAACCAAAAAATATTGTTATAAGACATTTCAAAACATACTTCAAAATCAACGAATAAACTTAAAAATAACTACAAGGTTGATTTCACAATTGATAATTTCATTTAGAGAGTGTTTGGGTTTCTCCTCAAAAAATATTGAAACTAATGGGACGTTTTTCAGTGATAATGTCATGTTAAATATCCTTCAGGCATAAAATTTGGTGTTTGTTAAATTCACTGTGATTTGATTGAGGTGGCTTATAATGATGGAATAAGAACAAAATACAATATTTTCATTAACTGCATTACTCAACCCCAATTGGTTATTAAAATTTCAATATGGAACCCAAAAAATCTTTTATCTTCCTGTATTCAGGAAAAAAATATGTATAGTAGTATACAATCTTAGTTCTATTACGTTAGTGGGTAGCTAGTTAGCCTGACTCAAGTTTATTCAGTGTGGGATGATATTCTTCTGCTCCTCGGAGGTATCAATATGAAAATTAGTCTTATATCTCCATTCGCAGAATATACCCCTAAACAACGGTCAGATTTTCCACAGAAATAGAAGTACGTGCAGATCGGTTCTTGTGATTGAAGGACAACTCTACTGGGAAGTTGGAGCGCAATATCCGTAAAAATGTTTCCTGCGGGATTGATGCAGAATCATGTTATCTTTTCCCCAATACTGTTATAGGGGTGGCTGATCGAAAGGTACCGTCTTCTGTTGGTCGAGGAAATATAAACCTAAGAGACAACGCGATCGCAGCTGAAATTTTAAACCTTACGTTCGAGCATGTCGGCGGACATCTCAATTTAGTTAAATGAAGAAAGTTGTGGAATGATAATGGGAGAATCATATGCTAGACTGCCTAAGGTTGTCGCTGTAGGGTATATAACATCTAAATTATAATATTTCTTGAATCAATATAGTAATCCTTCAACTCTCAACTTAGTGGCTGCACCCTGATTCTAGTGTGTGGTGAGAACTTGATTAGAATAGAGTTAACAAGAGCTCGTTATATAAAGTGAATTTCATATATGCATATTGGTAGCTCCGACCTACAGATTATGTCTCTTCTATAAAAATTCTGCACTAATCTCTACACTAAAGTATAAATTTATGAGAGAAGGCAAACACAGTGCTCCTCATGTGATCAGAAAGTTAATTCAATAAAATGTTTGGGTCAGGGTTTTTCAAAAGTGGTTTAAAACATATTCTATTTATTATGCGCTCTCTGGATCAACTAACAAAGCCATATGGTGTGAAAAGCAATGATCAGTATCGACAACGGACTCGCTAGAGCGATCAAATAGTGAGATGTCGCATTGCACTAATTGTATTTAAATATAGCGAATTGTACTTGGTCAGTGAGTTATTGTGGTGTGTGATTTTTGCCTCAATACTGTCAGGCCGTTCTGGAGTGAAGAAGATTTTTAATGCTCGTGGATTACGTGGTTTCTGATAACCTATATTTGTGAGCTCAGAGAGGTTTGAACATTCTATAGTGACGTTGACATACAATAAAATTTAATGTCGTGCCATGTAACGCAATCCTGTATGGAATACGTGTGTGAGTTTCGTCCGATTTTTTTTGTGTTTATTCGCGATAAAGGTGGCGTTTTTTCTATACGTAAGATTATGAGACCGACCTCAAACTATTGTATATCTTTTATATGCAAACGTCATAATTTCATTAGTGATGCAATCATGATAGTATGTGATATCGATGGTATCTGGTATTGCAAATGTTTCGCGACTTCGATTAGGGTTCTGTGGACTATCAGAGAAACAAGCATTATTTTAATATTTTTTCTTGAATCCAACAGGGGCTGCCCAAAAGTACCCAATGAACAATCAATTCGCACGGAAATTAACAATGTATATTCTTCGTACTCGTGTGCATAATCGTGCCTCGTGTAAGATTATCCTCCTTATAGGAAGAGTCTTGTTCATGGAGAAGGTAAGATGTATATGTGAAAGGTACTTATCTCGGGTGCAAACTTCAAGTTTACTAGGTGCAAACCGCCAACCATCGGTTTGAGTGATCCATTGGCCTCCAGAGCTCCGATCAAATTAAGACTGTCACATTATTACTAAACTTGATAATTAAGCGAACCTACATGTAAATATGCGCATTGTACAAAGTTTGCGCTCAAACCCATGTTGTCCGCGTTGTACTGGAGAAGGAAGATTATTATTT
>JAXMNL010001523.1:0-11033 GCA_035128595.1 Eptatretus atami
CGTGTGATTTTATTGAAATAGTCAGTATTTTAGCTTCAAATTCGCAAGACGCTGCATTTCACAGAAAAAAAACTTGTAAACGTAAAAATACTCAAATTAGATTAAAACAAGCTTTTTTCACCAAAGAAAAGCATTTTCTCACTCAAGTTGTTGTTCTACATAAAAACTTGTAAACGTAAAAATGCACAAATTAGCCTAAAACAAGCTTTTTTCACCAAACAAAAGCATTTTCTGACTCAACTTGTTGTTCTACATCACTATTCTGAAGCGAAACGCGTATTTTATTGAAATAGTGAGTATTTTAGCTTCAAAGTTGCAAAACGTTGCATTTCACAGAAAAACTTGTAAACGTAAAAATGCACAAATTAGCAAACAAGCTTTTTTCACCAAACAAAAGCATTTTCTGACTCAACTTGTTGTTCTAAATCACTATTCTGAAGCGAAAACGCGTCATTTTATTGAAATAGATGAGTATTTTAGCTTCAAAGTTGCAAAACGTGCATTTCACAGAAAAACTTGTAAACGTAAAAATGCACAAATTAGCCTAAAACAAGCTTTTTTCACCAAACAAAAGCATTTTCTGACTCAACTTGTTTTCTACATCACTATTCTGAAGCGAAAACGCGTCATTTTATTGAAATAGTGAGTATTTTAGCTTCAAATTGCAAAACGTTGCATTTCACAGAAAAAACTTGTAAACGTAAAAATGCACAAATTAGCCTAAAACAAGCTTTTTCACCAAACAAAAGCATTTTCTGACTCAACTTGTTGTTCTACATCACTATTCTGAAGCGAAAACGCGTCATTTTATTGAATATGTGAGTATTTTAGCTTCAAAGTTGCAAAACGTTGCATTTCACAGAAAAAACTTGTAAAAGTAAAAATGCACAAATTAGCCTAAAACAAGCTTTTTTCACCAAACAAAAGCATTTTCTGACTCAACTTGTTGTTCTACATCACTATTCTGAAGCGAAAACGCGTCATTTTATTGAAATAGTGAGTATTTTAGCTTCAAAGTTGCAAAACGTTGCATTTCACAGAAAAACTTGTAAACGTAAAAATGCACAAATTAGCCTAAAACAAGCTTTTTTCACCAAACAAAAGCATTTTCTGACTCAACTGTTGTTCTACATCACTATTCTGAAGCGAAAACGCGTCATTTTATTGAAATAGTGAGTATTTTAGCTTCAAAGTTGCAAAACGTTGCATTTCACAGAAAAAACTTGTAAACGTAAAAATGCACAAATTAGCCTAAAACAAGCTTTTTTCACCAAACAAAAGCATTTTCTGACTCAACTTGTTGTTCTACATCACTATTCTGAAGCGAAAACGCGTCATTTTATTGAAATAGTGAGTATTTTAGCTTCAAGTTGCAAAACGTTGCATTTCACAGAAAAAACTTGTAAACGTAAAAATGCACAAATTAGCCTAAAACAAGCTTTTTTCACCAAACAAAAGCATTTTCTGACTCAACTTGTTGTTCTACATCACTATTCTGAAGCGAAAACGCGTCATTTTATTGAAATATGAGTATTTTAGCTTCAAAGTTGCAAAACGTTGCATTTCACAGAAAAAACTTGTAAACGTAAAAATGCAAATTAGCCTAAAACAAGCTTTTTTCACCAAACAAAAGCATTTTCTGACTCAACTTGTTGTTCTACATCACTATTCTGAGCGAAAACGCGTCATTTTATTGAAATAGTGAGTATTTTAGCTTCAAAGTTGCAAAACGTTGCATTTCACAGAAAAAACTTGTAAACGTAAAAATGCACAAATTAGCCTAAAACAAGCTTTTTTCACCAAACAAAAGCATTTTCTGACTCAACTTGTTGTTCTACATCACTATTCTGAAGCAAAACGCGTCATTTTATTGAAATAGTGAGTATTTTAGCTTCAAAATTGCAAAACGTTGCATTTCACAGAAAAAACTTGTAAACGTAAAAATGCACAAATTAGCCTAAAACAAGCTTTTTTCACCAAACAAAAGCATTTTCTGACTCAACGTTGTTCTACATCACTATTCTGAAGCGAAAACGCGTCATTTTATTGAAATAGTGAGTATTTAGCTTCAAAGTTGCAAAACGTTGCATTTCACAGAAAAAACTTGTAAACGTAAAAATGCACAAATTAGCCTAAAACAAGCTTTTTTCACCAAACAAAAGCATTTTCTGACTCAACTTGTTGTTCTACATCACTATTCTGAAGCGAAAACGCGTCATTTTATTGAAATAGTGAGTATTTTAGCTTCAAAGTTGCAAAACGTTGCATTTCACAGAAAAAACTTGTAAACGTAAAAATGCACAAATTAGCCTAAAACAAGCTTTTTTCACCAAACAAAAGCATTTTCTGACTCAACTTGTTGTTCTACATCACTATTCTGAAGCGAAAACGCGTCATTTTATTGAAATAGTGAGTATTTTAGCTTCAAAGTTGCAAAACGTTGCATTTCACAGAAAAAACTTGTAAACGTAAAAATGCACAATTAGCCTAAAACAAGCTTTTTTCACCAAACAAAAGCATTTTCTGACTCAACTTTTGTTCTACATCACTATTCTGAAGCGAAAACGCGTCATTTTATTGAAATAGTGAGTATTTTAGCTTCAAAGTTGCAAAACGTTGCATTTCACAGAAAAAACTTAAACGTAAAAATGCACAAATTAGCCTAAAACAAGCTTTTTCACCAAACAAAAGCATTTTCTGACTCAACTTGTTGTTCTACATCACTATTCTGAAGCGAAACGCGTCATTTTATTGAAATAGTGAGTATTTTAGCTTCAAAGTTGCAAAACGTTGCATTTCACAGAAAAAACTTGTAAACGTAAAAATGCACAAATTAGCAAAACAAGCTTTTTTCACCAAACAAAAGCATTTTCTGACTCAACTTGTTGTTCTAAATCACATTCTGAAGCGAAAACGCGTATTTTATTGATGAAATAGAGTATTTTAGCTTCAAAGTTGCAAAACGTTGCATTTCACAGAAAAAACTTGTAAACGTAAAATGCACAAATTAGCCAAACAAGCTTTTTTCACCAAACAAAAGCATTTTCTGACTCAACTTGTTGTTCTACATCACTATTCTGAAGCGAAAACGCGTCATTTTATTGAAATATGAGTATTTTAGCTTCAAAGTTGCAAAACGTTGCATTTCACAGAAAAAAAATTGTAAACGTAAAAATGCACAAATTAGCCTAAAACAAGCTTTTTTCACCAAACAAAAGCATTTCTGACTCAACTTGTTTTCTACATCACTATTCTGAAGCGAAAACGCGTCATTTTATTGAAATAGTGAGTATTTTAGCTTCAAAGTTGCAAAACGTTGCATTTCACAGAAAAAACTTGTAAACGTAAAAATGCACAAATTAGCCTAAAACAAGCTTTTTTCACCAAACAAAAGCATTTTCTGACTCAACTTGTTGTTCTACATCAATATTCTGAAGCGAAAACGCGTCATTTTATTGAAATAGTGAGTATTTAGCTTCAAAGTTGCAAAACGTTGCATTTCACAGAAAAAACTTGTAAAGTAAAAATGCACAAATTAGCCTAAACAAGCTTTTTTCACCAAACAAAAGCATTTTCTGACTCAACTTGTTGTTCTACATCACTATTCTGAAGCGAAAACGCGTCATTTTATTGAAATAGTGAGTATTTTAGCTTCAAAGTTGCAAAACGTTGCATTTCACAGAAAAAACTTGTAAACGTAAAAATGCACAAATTAGCCTAAAACAAGCTTTTTTCACCAAACAAAAGCATTTTCTGACTCAACTTGTTGTTCTACATCACTATTCTGAAGCGAAAACGCGTCATTTTATTGAAATAGTGAGTATTTTTGCTCAAATGCAAAACGTTGCATTTCACAGAAAAAACTTGTAAACGTAAAAATGCACAAATTAGCCTAAAACAAGCTTTTTTCACCAAACAAAAGCATTTTCTGACTCAACTGTTGTTCTACATCACTATTCTGAAGCGAAAACGCGTCATTTATTGAAATAGTGAGTATTTTAGCTTCAAAGTTGCAAAACGTTGCATTTCACAGAAAAAACTTGTAAACGTAAAAATGCACAAATTAGCCTAAAACAAGCTTTTTTCACCAACAAAAGCATTTTCTGACTCAACTTGTTGTTCTACATCACTATTCTGAAGCGAAAACGCGTCATTTTATTGAAATAGTGAGTATTTTAGCTTCAAAGTTGCAAAACGTTGCATTTCACAGAAAAAACTTGTAAACGTAAAAATGCACAAATTAGCCTAAAACAAGCTTTTTTCACCAAACAAAAGCATTTTCTGACTCAACTGTTGTTCTACATCACTATTCTGAAGCGAAAACGCGTCATTTTATTGAAATAGTGAGTATTTTAGCTTCAAAGTTGCAAAACGTTGCATTTCACAGAAAAAACTTGTAAACGTAAAATGCACAAATTAGCCTAAAACAAGCTTTTTTCACCAAACAAAAGCATTTTCTGACTCAACTTGTTGTTCTACATCACTATTCTGAAGCGAAAACGCGTCATTTTATTGAAATAGTGAGTATTTTAGCTTCAAAGTTGCAAAACGTTGCATTTCACAGAAAAAACTTGTAAACGTAAAAATGCACAAATTAGCCTAAAACAAGCTTTTTTCACCAAACAAAAGCATTTTCTGACTCAACTTGTTGTTCTACATCACTATTCTGAAGCGAAAACGCGTCATTTTATTGAAATAGTGAGTATTTTAGCTTCAAAGTTGCAAAACGTTGCATTTCACAGAAAAAACTTGTAAACGTAAAATGCACAAATTAGCCTAAAACAAGCTTTTTTCACCAAACAAAAGCATTTTCTGACTCAACTTGTTGCTACATCACTATTCTGAAGCGAAAACGCGTCATTTTATTGAAATAGTGAGTATTTTAGCTTCAAAGTTGCAAAACGTTGCATTTCACAGAAAAAACTTGTAAACGTAAAAATGCACAAATTAGCCTAAAACAAGCTTTTTTCACCAAACAAAAGCATTTTCTGACTCAACTTGTTGTTCTACATCACTATTCTGAAGCGAAAACGCGTCATTTTATTGAAATAGTGAGTATTTTAGCTTCAAAGTTGCAAAACGTTGCATTTCACAGAAAAAACTTGTAAACGTAAAAATGCACAAATTAGCCTAAAACAAGCTTTTTTCACCAAACAAAAGCATTTTCTGACTCAACTTGTTGTTCTACATCACTATTCTGAAGCGAAAACGCGTCATTTTATTGAAATAGTGAGTATTTTAGCTTCAAAGTTGCAAAACGTTGCATTTCACAGAAAAAACTTGTAAACGTAAAAATGCACAAATTAGCCAACAAAGCTTTTTTCACCAAACAAAAGCATTTTCTGACTCAACTTTTGTTCTACATCACTATTCTGAAGCGAAAACGCGTCATTTTATTGAAATAGTGAGTATTTTAGCTTCAAAGTTGCAAAACGTTGCATTTCACAGAAAAAACTTGTAAACGTAAAAATGCACAATTAGCCTAAAACAAGCTTTTTTCACCAAACAAAAGCATTTTCTGACTCAACTTGTTGTTCTACATCACTATTCTGAAGCGAAAACGCGTCATTTTATTGAAATAGTGAGTATTTTAGCTTCAAAGTTGCAAAACGTGCATTTCACAGAAAAAACTTGTAAACGTAAAAATGCACAAATTAGCCTAAAACAAGCTTTTTTCACAAACAAAAGCATTTTCTGACTCAACTTGTTGTTCTACATCACTATTCTGAAGCGAAAACGCGTCATTTTATTGAAATAGTGAGTATTTTAGCTTCAAAGTTGCAAAACGTTGCATTCACAGAAAAAACTTGTAAACGTAAAAATGCACAAATTAGCCTAAAACAAGCTTTTTTCACCAAACAAAAGCATTTTCTGACTCAACTTGTTGTTCTACATCACTATTCTGAAGCGAAAACGCGTCATTTATTGAAATAGTGATATTTTAGCTTCAAAGTTGCAAAACGTTGCATTTCACAGAAAAAACTTGTAAACGTAAAAATGCACAAATTAGCCTAAAACAAGCTTTTTTCACCAAACAAAAGCATTTCTGACTCAACTTGTTGTTCTACATCACTATTCTGAAGCGAAAACGCGTCATTTTATTGAAATAGTGAGTATTTTAGCTTCAAAGTTGCAAAACGTGCATTTCACAGAAAAAACTTGTAAACGTAAAAATGCACAAATTAGCCTAAAACAAGCTTTTTTCACCAAACAAAGCATTTTCTGACTCAACTTGTTGTTCTACATCACTATTCTGAAGCGAAAACGCGTCATTTTATTGAAATAGTGAGTATTTTAGCTTCAAAGTTGCAAAACGTTGCATTTCACAGAAAAAACTTGTAAACGTAAAAATGCCAAATTAGCCTAAAACAGCTTTTTTCACCAAACAAAAGCATTTTCTGACTCAAATTGTTGTTCTACATCACTATTCTGAGAGCGAAAACGCGTCATTTTATTGAAATAGTGAGTATTTTAGCTTCAAAGTTGCAAAACGTTGCATTCACAGAAAAAACTTGTAAACGTAAAAATGCACAAATTAGCCTAAACAAGCTTTTTTCACCAAACAAAAGCATTTTCTGACTCAACTGTTGTTCTACATCACTATTCTGAAGCGAAAACGCGTCATTTTATTGAAATAGTGAGTATTTTAGCTTCAAAGTTGCCAAACGTTGCATTTCACAGAAAAAACTTGTAAACGTAAAAATGCACAAATTAGCCTAAAACAAGCTTTTTTCACCAAACAAAAGCATTTTCTGACTCAACTTGTTGTTCTACATCACTATTCTGAAGCGAAAACGCGTCATTTTATTGAAATAGTGAGTATTTTAGCTTCAAAGTTGCAAAACGTTGCATTTCACAGAAAAAACTTGTAAACGTAAAAATGCACAAATTAGCCTAAAACAAGCTTTTTTCACCAACAAAAGCATTTTCTGACTCAACTTGTTGTTCTACATCACTATTTCTGAAGCGAAAACGCGTCATTTTATTGAAATAGTGAGTATTTTAGCTTCAAAGTTGCAAAACGTTGCATTTCACAGAAAAAACTTGTAAACGTAAAAATGCACAAATTAGCCTAAAACAAGCTTTTTTCACCAAACAAAAGCATTTTCTGACTCAACTTTTGTTCTACATCACTATTCTGAAGCGAAAACGCGTCATTTTATTGAAATAGTGAGTATTTTAGCTTCAAAGTTGCAAAACGTTGCATTTCACAGAAAAAACTTGTAAACGTAAAAATGCACAAATTAGCCTAAAACAAGCTTTTTTCACCAAACAAAAGCATTTTCTGACTCAACTTGTTGTTCTACATCACTATTCTGAAGCGAAAACGCGTCATTTTATTGAAATAGTGAGTATTTTAGCTTCAAAGTTGCAAAACGTTGCATTTCACAGAAAAAACTTGTAAACGTAAAAATGCACAAATTAGCCTAAAACAAGCTTTTTTCACAAACAAAAGCATTTTCTGACTCAACTTGTTGTTCTACATCACTATTCTGAAGGAAAACGCGTCATTTTATTGAAATAGTGAGTATTTTAGCTTCAAAGTTGCAAAACGTTGCATTTCACAGAAAAAACTTGAAACGTAAAAATGCACAAATTAGCCTAAAACAAGCTTTTTTCACCAAACAAAAGCATTTTCTGACTCAACTTGTTGTTCTACATCACTATTCTGAAGCGAAAAGCGCGTCATTTTATTGAAATAGTGAGTATTTTAGCTTCAAAGTTGCAAAACGTTGCATTTCACAGAAAAAACTTGTAAACGTAAAAATGCCAAATTAGCCTAAAACAAGCTTTTTTCACCAAACAAAAGCATTTTCTGACTCAACTTGTTGTTCTACATCACTATTCTGAAGCGAAAACGCGTCATTTTATTGAAATAGTGAGTATTTTAGCTTCAAATTGCAAAACGTTGCATTTCACAGAAAAAAACTGTAAACGTAAAAATGCACAAATTAGCCTAAAACAAGCTTTTTTCACCAAACAAAAGCATTTTCTGACTCAACTGTTGTTCTACATCACTATTCTGAAGCGAAAACGCGTCATTTTATTGAAATAGTGAGTATTTTAGCTTCAAAGTTGCAAAACGTTGCATTTCACAGAAAAAACTTGTAAACGTAAAAATGCACAAATTAGCCTAAAACAAGCTTTTTTCACCAAACAAAAGCATTTCTGACTCAACTTGTTGTTCTACATCACTATTCTGAAGCGAAAACGCGTCATTTTATTGAAATAGTGAGTATTTTAGCTTCAAAGTTGCAAAACGTTGCATTTCACAGAAAAAACTTGTAAACGTAAAAATGCACAAATTAGCCTAAAACAAGCTTTTTTCACCAAACAAAAGCATTTTCTGACTCAACTTGTTGTTCTACATCACTATTCTGAAGCGAAAACGCGTCATTTTATTGAAATAGTGAGTATTTAGCTTCAAAGTTGCAAAACGTTGCATTTCACAGAAAAAACTTGTAAACGTAAAAATGCACAAATTAGCCTAAAACAAGCTTTTTTCACCAAACAAAAGCATTTTCTGACTCAACTTTGTTTCTACATCACTATTCTGAAGCGAAAACGCGTCATTTTATTGAAATAGTGAGTATTTTAGCTTCAAAGTTGCAAAACGTTCATTTCACAGAAAAAACTTGTAAACGTAAAAATGCACAAATTAGCCTAAAACAAGCTTTTTTCACCAAACAAAAGCATTTTCTGACTCAACTTGTTGTTCTACATCACTATTCTGAAGCGAAACGCGTCATTTTATTGAAATAGTGAGTATTTTAGCTTCAAAGTTGCAAAACGTTGCATTTCACAGAAAAAACTTGTAAACGTAAAAATGCACAAATTAGCCAAACAAGCTTTTTTCACCAAACAAAAGCATTTTCTGACTCAACTTGTTGTTCTACATCACTATTCTGAAGCGAAAACGCGTCATTTTATTGAAATAGTGAGTATTTTAGCTTCAAAGTTGCAAAACGTTGCATTTCACAGAAAAAACTTGTAACGTAAAAATGCACAAATTAGCCTAAAACAAGCTTTTTTCACCAAACAAAAGCATTTTCTGACTCAACTTTGTTTCACATCACTATTCTGAAGCGAAAACGCGTCATTTTATTGAAATAGTGAGTATTTAGCTTCAAAGTTGCAAACGTTGCATTTCACAGAAAAAACTTGTAAACGTAAAAATGCACAAATTAGCCTAAAACAAGCTTTTTTCACCAAACAAAAGCATTTTCTGACTCAACTTGTTGTTCTACATCACTATTCTGAAGCGAAAACGCGTCATTTTATTGAAATAGTGAGTATTTTAGCTTCAAAGTTGCAAAACGTTGCATTTCACAGAAAAAACTTGTAAACGTAAAAATGCACAAATTAGCCTAAAACAAGCTTTTTTCACCAAACAAAAGCATTTCTGACTCAACTTGTTGTTCTACACACTATTCTGAAGCGAAAACGCGTCATTTTATTGAAATAGTGAGTATTTTAGCTTCAAAGTTGCAAAACGTTGCATTTCACAGAAAAAACTTGTAAACGTAAAAATGCACAAATTAGCCTAAAACAAGCTTTTTTCACCAAACAAAAGCATTTTCTGACTCAACTGTTGTTCTACATCACTATTCTGAAGCGAAAACGCGTCATTTTATTGAAATAGTGAGTATTTTAGCTTCAAAGTTGCAAAACGTTGCATTTCACAGAAAAAACTTGTAAACGTAAAAATGCACAAATTAGCCTAAAACAAGCTTTTTTCACCAAACAAAAGCATTTTCTGACTCAACTTGTTGTTCTACATCACTATTCTGAAGCGAAAACGCGTCATTTTATTGAAATAGTGAGTTTTAGCTTCAAAGTTGCAAAACGTTGCATTTCACAGAAAAAACTTGTAAACGTAAAAATGCACAAATTAGCCTAAAACAAGCTTTTTTCACCAAACAAAAGCATTTTCTGACTCAACTTGTTGTTCTACATCACTATTCTGAAGCGAAAACGCGTCATTTTATTGAAATAGTGAGTATTTTAGCTTCAAAGTTGCAAAACGTTGCATTTCACAGAAAAAACTTGTAAACGTAAAAATGCACAAATTAGCCTAAAACAAGCTTTTTTCACCAAACAAAAGCATTTTCTGACTCAACTTGTTGTTCTACATCACTATTCTGAAGCGAAAACGCGTCATTTTATTGAAATAGTGAGTATTTTAGCTTCAAAGTTGCAAAACGTTGCATTTCACAGAAAAAACTTGTAAACGTAAAAATGCACAAATTAGCCTAAAACAAGCTTTTTTCACCAAACAAAGCATTTTCTGACTCAACTTGTTGTTCTACATCACTATTCTGAAGCGAAAACGCGTCATTTTATTGAAATAGTGAGTATTTAGCTTCAAATTGCAAAACGTTGCATTTCACAGAAAAAACTTGTAAACGTAAAATGCACAAATTAGCCTAAAACAAGCTTTTTTCACCAAACAAAAGCATTTTCTGACTCAACTTGTTGTTCTACATCACTATTCTGAAGCGAAAACGCGTCATTTTATTGAAATAGTGAGTATTTTAGCTTCAAAGTTGCAAAACGTTGCATTTCACAGAAAAAACTTGTAAACGTAAAAATGCACAAATTAGCCTAAAACAAGCTTTTTTCACCAAACAAAAGCATTTTCTGACTCAACTTGTTGTTCTACATCACTATTCTGAAGCGAAAACGCGTCATTTTATTGAAATAGTGAGTATTTTAGCTTCAAAGTTGCAAAACGTTGCATTTCACAGAAAAAACTTGTAAACGTAAAATGCACAAATTAGCCTAAAACAAGCTTTTTTCACCAAACAAAAGCATTTTCTGACTCAACTTGTTGTTCTACATCACTATTCTGAAGCGAAAACGCGTCAAATAGTGAGTATTTTAGCTTCAAATTCGCAAAACGCTGTATTTCACAGAAAAAACTTATGAACGTAAAAATGCTCAAATTACCCTAAAACAAGCTTTTTTCTCCAAACAAAATCATTTTCTGACTCAACTTGTTGTGCTACATCACTATTCTGAAGCGACAACGC
>JAXMNL010001524.1:3000-18873 GCA_035128595.1 Eptatretus atami
AAATGCAGCGTTTTCGATTTGAAGATAAAATACTACTATTTTCAAACAAAAATCACGCGGGTTTCGCTTCAGAAGTGTGATGCAGCAGAACAAAAAAGTTAGCAGACAATACTTTTCTTTGGTTTTTAAAAGAACGTATGACAATTTGAGCATTTTTGCGTTTACAAGTATTTTTCTTGTTGATAATGCAGCTGTTCGAATATTTGATACAACATACTCACTTTTTCAAAATAACGCAGTTTTCGCCTTAGAATTATGATGCAGAACATAAAGTGAGTCAGAACAATGCTTTCGTTTGTTTAAAAAGCCTTGTTAGAGCCAATTCGAACATTTCGTTTACAAGGTTCTTCTGGATAATGCGGTTTTGCAGATTTGAAGCTAAAAATACTCACATTTCAAAAAATCACACTTTTTCGCTTCAGAATAGTGAGCAAGAACAAAAGTTGTCAGACATGCTGTCTTGGTTTAAAAGGCTTTCATTTAGGCCAAATTTGAAGCATTTTTGTAATTAACAAAGTTTTTTCTTGTGAAACCAGCGTTTTCGAATTTGAAAGATAAAGACATACTCATCTATTTCAATTTAATCACGCGGTTGCATCAGAATAGTGTTGGATGCAGAAAACCAAAAAGTTGAACGTCAAGATTGTATTGTTTGGTTTTTAAAAAAAGCTTTGGTTAGGGACAATATTTGAGCGAAGTTTTTCTGCCGTTATTCAAGTTTTTCTGTGAAAATGCAAGCGTTTTTACCGGAATTTTGAAAGCGAAAAATACTCACTATTTCAAAACACTCCCACGCGTTTTCGCTCAGGAATAGTGATGCAGAACAAAAAGTTG
This sequence comes from Eptatretus atami, assembly GCA_035128595.1. Classification (NCBI taxonomy): domain Eukaryota; kingdom Metazoa; phylum Chordata; class Myxini; order Myxiniformes; family Myxinidae; genus Eptatretus; species Eptatretus atami. The sequence continues at coordinate 3,835 of JAXMNL010001524.1, forward strand.
GAATGTCAAACAATGCTTTGTTCGTTTTTTTAACAGCTGTTTTTAGGCCAATTAGCATTTCTTTGCGTTTACAGTTTCTTTTCTGGTTCTGGAAACTGGCAGCGTTTTGCGATCTTGAAGCAACAAATTCACTATTTCAATAAAAAATTCACGCGTTTTCGGTCAGTATTAGTGCAATGCCAGAACAAAAAGTTTGTGTCAACAGATGCTTTTTGTTTGGTTTAAAAAAAAGCTGTTTTAGGCAATTAAGGCATTTTGGGTTTACAAGGTCATTTTTCTGTGAAATGGGCACGCGTTTTTGCGAATTTGAAGCTAAAAATAGCTCACCTATTCAAATAAATCAGCACGCTTTTTCGCCTTCAGAAATAGTGATGCAGAAATACAGAAAAGCATGAGTGAGTCCATCCTCCAATGCTTTGCTTGGTTTTTTAAAAGCTATTTTAGGGCCAATTTGACGCATTTTTGAGTTTAACAGTTTTTATCTGTCAGTTTCACATCAACAAAGCTTCAAACACTTGGAATAGTTCTTGTCATCCTGACCAAATCCTCTGACAGGAATCGTCTGGGGAAACTCCCCTCCCGCTCCACCCCCCCCCCCATCCCCACTACTATTACCGTTCTAAACATCTCTGAGGAAGTTCAGTCATTCAAACTCCTGGTCTTCGCTATCAACCATTATCTTTCTTGGGCAACTCATTACATTAAATCTGGCCCTCCAAAAACCAGCCATCAATTCGGCATCTGCCATCTCGTACAAGTCCCCCCTTTGCACATGTGAAAACGTCCTATCCACCTAGCAAGGGCCTCATTCACACAGCTGAAGTGATTACTGCTCTCGCCCCTCTCGTGGGCTGAGTCCCGCCTCACATCTTAGCTCACGACTAGCTTGGAAAACCCAAGGCTTGTTCAAGGTTATTGGACTCTCCCTTCCCATGATGAAGCTGAGTCCAAGGGCTTATCACTTTGCCATCACAGACAGGTTACAGGTCTCTCTTTCTAGTCTTGCATCCTCTGCTCTTTCCGTGCTTTGTTCCCCTCCCCCTCAAGGTTTCTGCAGGGCTCACACGGTCCACCATCAACACCTTCTGGTGAAACACTTTGAACCTGTTGTTGGCCCAAAGTGGTTAGGGTGGTGCTTGGGATCCAGGATCCTGAGTTTCAAGCCTGGTTATCCTCTGAATTAACACCAGGGAGTTGACTCGGCCTGTCACCTTCCAGGTCGGTGAAATGAGCACCAGTGCAGCAGCCAAAAGGCTGCTTACGAAGGAAGGGGTATTGATGGATTTATTAAATCAGGTATTGGTGTGGCGCAGGCATGATGGGCCGAATGGCCTCCTCCTGCGCATAATTTCCTTGTAATACCTTGCAAACGACCTCAATCCAGGATCACTGCTGACCTCCTATGCACCAATTTCAATTTCCACATCCTCTTCAGTCTCAGTCTTTCCTCCAGTCTTCACGACAGCTATCCCACTTTCACGCAATCGTCCCCAATCTTAAAACCATGATCTTTCTCTAACTTTTCATTAACCCACCCCATCACAAGCCCTCACCCTTCCAAATTTCCAGTTTTTCTTTCCCAAGAGTTTCCTTTTGTCTCCATCTTGTCTATTCCATGCTTTCTCTCCTATGTCGTCCTTCAACCCTGCTGTTGGTGTCCTGTTACATTCTGCCTGACCTGTTCAGTGCTTTAACTCCTCCACGAGCCTTGCTGATAAACAAACGAACAAAAAACCCAAGTTTATTTCGTTTTTTCAACCACTTTCTGGTCTTGCATCCTCTGCTCTTTCCGTGTAAAAAATTTGTTTTTTAAATGTTATTTTAAAGAAGCACCATATTTTGTTGTGTGTATGGGATGGAGTGGGGTGGGTGGGTGGGTGGGGGGAGGGGAGAGACATGCCCGTCTTTGAAAATGATCATATAAGATGAAATGCCACTTCGAAATTGTACTGCAGTCCTTGTTGGCGATATGTCCTCAGTGGATCAGCATTGAATGGGCGGATGTATGCGTTCTACCAGTGCCCTCTTAGTTTCAAACAGGTTAGGGACGGATTCGGACAAACTTGGCTGGACAGGTTGGGTGTGTGAAGCAGGACGAACTTGTTCGTTTTTGGTGAAGATCCGAATCCGGGAGAGGTATGCGCTCTACTGATGCCCCTCTGTTTTCTTTGGTTAAAATCTGTTTCGTATCATCTACCCATACACACTCGTTTCCCACTATTGAGATAAGCTATAAGAATAATACGTGGGGGCTGGTGCCTCAGGGTTGTGGTCGTGTCCGGTGGCGTGCAGCTGGGTGCTGTGGCGGTGGTGTCGGGGGGTTGGCTGCGGCTGGTGTGCACGTTGCGTCGGGTGTTGCGTGTGCGGCTGCGTGTGTGTGCGTGCTGCAGGTGGCCTCTCCATAGTTCTGGGGCTGAATTAATCCAGACTTGCTACATCGGCATCAGCATGACCCCAACTTCGTGTATTAAGCGTGTTTTTATCTTTGCCGGTGGTCTTTGGGGAGGAGGGTTGGGGTGATGCCAAATCTCTATGTAAAGTGTAATCCGTGTGGGCCCACCTCAAAGTGAGAGGGGTGGGGTAAATTTACAAGTCTCCATCATTTCCAGTAGAGTATTACCTGTCCCACATTTTCTAGTACAAGTGAGGCTGTTTGAATTGGTAAAAACAGTAGGTACGTTTTTAGCTTCAGGACGTAACCCGGGTTTTTTTTTTCCTATACAGCGCTTGTCAAATTGCTATGCAAATAAGTATGCGTCGAAGAACTCATTGCATGCTGGAACAAGATCTTCCCGTGGGCGGCCATTTGCTCATATAAGTATCAAAGGGAACATCTCCGTGATGTAGGTTGATTCAGGCCAATAACTTGCTCTGCCATTTTGGGAATGGACTTCCTTGTGGGCGTGTTATGATGACGTCGTCCTTGTGTGGAACAGTGATGATTGGGGGAGCATTCAACCTTTGTCATGTGGATTATTTACTTGCATTTTTAATTTTTTTTTTTAATTTTTATGTTTCTTTGAAAACCAAAATAACCACTCTTTTAGCTCGCCTGCTCGAAGAACAGAGAGCTATCGCGATTACCCCGCGTGGAGCAGTACCAGCTGTGAGCAGTCGGAGCGTAGCTGTCAAGTCAGTGCTAGCGTCGAGTGTGGCAGAAAATGTTAAAACTTTATTGTAAGTTATTTTATGTTTTATCACACATTTTATACCGAATTATTAATATAATATATATATAATTATTTTTTATATTCGGGGCACGTATTAATGGTCATACCGGGTCGTCTCTGTCTCTGTCTGTCTGTCTTCTGTCTTTGTCGCCGTCCGTTCCTGTCCGCACTCTAACTCCAAAGTTTCGAACTTTCACGTTTCATATGTTGGTAGCATTAGGTACAGACCTGTGCGAAGGCCGGTGTGTCCACATACTACCGTTCGTCATCTAAAGTGGTTTGTCATGGCAACCAGGATGCTGTTTTTCCATTCTTCCTGTCCGCACCTAACTTCCCAAAGTGTTCAACTCTTCACGATTTCCATATTTGGTACATAGGTAACAGAACTGTGGAGACCGGTTTGTGAACATAACTTCTCATCTAAAGTGGTTGCCATCGCAACCGGGATGCTGTTTTCCTCCGTTCACTGTCCGCACTCTAACTCCAAAGTTTTCAACTTTCCACGTTTCATATTGGGTACATAGGTACAGACTGTGGAGATCGATGTGTAGTGACATACGTTCGTCATCTAAATGGCTGCAAAGGTGTGTTCCAGCGTGACCACCAGTTCAACTTACATTGCTATTTGGATAGTGACTGTGAGAGGTTTACCATTCGTACTAGGGTGAAGCAACAATTTTCATTAGTAGACATTCTGTATATACCTTCTGTTTAGGAATATATTGTGCTCACTTGACGCTTTGTGTTACTGATTACAATATAACAAATACATATATCTTGCTTTTATAATTATATTCACTGCAATGCTTTATAAAAAATATTAATTTTAGACTGTATCTTTAAAACACGATAAATGTTATAAACAGGCGAGCACTTGGGTGGCTTTGACTACCAACTCTGTTACCATTACTTTTCGGCCAACTATGGATTTGATTTTTTTAAATTTTTAAATTATTATTATTATATTTTTATCCGTGCCTTTGCAGTCCGGTTAACTTGTTTAATCAGTCTGACACCAAATGGCCAACTCTCAGATGAACATTATGTGGTTGCCTTTTGTTGGGAAGCCATCACTCACGGGTGAATTCCTCAGGGCAGTTGCCTTTAAAATCGTAATTTGTCCTTTACTTTGTGTGCACCTTTCTCGTTTTTTAATACTTTTTTAAATTTTGGCTCCCCCCCCTCCCCCAGTTTACTTAATTGCCATTTATGTTGTGCTCCACTCTTTCCATATCAGCCTTTATTAGAAGGGACCACCCAGCATTTTGGCTGGGCTCGGGGCTTTTATTGCCTGGCAAGCAGGATCGAGCCACTCTTGTTGCACGTGCCGCAAATATTGCCTCCAACAGGCCAAACCCAAGTCTTTGCTTGCTCTCTCCCCGAGGAAGCCTGCACCAGTGGCAGGTTGGCCTCCTCAGTTCAGTGTGAGCCCACAACGCTGATTTGCTTCATTCTCTAAAGGCTATTGTTATTTTTTAGAATCAGATTTTATTACAATTTTGCAAAGTGTTGTCCATAGATTATCCCACGCTTTACTTCCGCAAATACCTGGCCCGATTGATTTTATCAAATTATGCACCCCCATCCTTCTCTCCTTCCTGCCACCATATTTGCCCACTATTTTTGAAGCTATGTGCCTTCGCTATAAGCTTTACGGTGCAGGCTGCCACCGTGTCAGTCCACAGGCCTTTTGTAGCTGTGGTATGATCCTTACGCACACTAATTAATCACTCGTACTTGATATAGAAAAACTTACAAACCCACCCGTTATAAGCGCACGTGATGGAAATTGAGAGATACTCTGACCACAATCGATGCTTTTAATCGTTCTTTCTTTCAGAATGTGCTTGCTCTTCATGCTGCAAGACTTGTTGTGGACCTTCTCTTACCTTGCACGTGTATCAGTGAGGTACTGATGCTTGTCATCGTCTCGAGAACATCCTTCATCGAGTCACCGTGCCCATTAACGGTGGGGAAGTTATTGCAAAAGCGCCATTTCAAAGGCTCTTGTTTGTAGCAGCTGTAGAAATGCAAGTCGTGATTTAAAACCGAATTACATAAAATCCACCTGGTTGGGGGTAGTTTTGCATGTCCTTATCAAAATTACACCAATTCTGGGGGAATTAACCTGTTCCATAAGGAACGAGTACTTCGTTCGTCATACTGTAATTTGACAAGTGGTTCTGTGTGTTTTATTTGACTTCTGGTGCACTCTTAACTGCTCGCACGGAATGACGTTGAAAAAACTAGTGGTTGTATCATGTCCGTGACCATTATGTTTTTTTATGGGAACTTTTGGGAATAAAAATAAAAATATAAATAATGTCCCAGAGGTACAGTATGGAGGAGGCCCCATTCTCTTCTAAATTTGTATGGTATTCGGCCACTCCCGTTGGGTTTGGGGGGGGGTGGTAGGGACCGATTAACAAGCATAACTGGAACGGCACTTGTAGAACGCATTACCTCCACCAGGCTGAACAGTTTACGTTCTGTTTCCACTTGATAGCTGGATATGCTCCAGACATTAACCAAAATCTAATCGGCTTTGTTTTCGTCACCATAATTTCGTCCGAATCAGTCCATACCATTTTGTGATATTTCTGGCTATATGTTCGTTTTTTGGCCCCATCTCCAATGGTTGAAGAATCATTTGAAAATCTTCCTAGCACGGATCTTCGCCAAAATTGAACCGACTTTTTTTCCTCGTCACAACCTAACCTGGTCCACCAAAGTTTCGTCGAATCTGCCCCCCCCCCCCCCCCGCCCCCCCCCCCCCTCCCCCCCGCCCCCCCCCCCCCCCCCCCCCCCCACAACTTTTGTGAGATTCCTGTTTTTTTTTTTTGAGCTATCCAGATCTGGCCCATCCAGTGGGATACAAATACTAAACTGTTCAGCCTGGCATAGGTAATGCATCTACCTCGTTGCCATTCTAGTTGTGCTGCATTAACTTGATGCATACTATTCCCTTTGAGTTGGTTTTTTTTTCGCATTCATCTCTCCAAACTCTGACCCTGAGATAATCAATCTTTCTCTTCTATCTAAAAGGGTAAGGAGAGATATAAATTATATATGGATTAGATCGGGAAGATACTAAGAATTCCTTCAGCTTCTGACTGCCTTAATTTGATGGCTGTCTGGACATCGTCACCTCTTGGAGCTGTCCTCATTGAGGTTTTGACCTTTGAATCCCACATCCTCCTTGCTGACAGTGGGTCCACCAATCTAGTTTTGACGCGAAGTGAGAGAGGGGCAGGGGGGGGGGCAGAGAGAGGCAGAGTACCAAAGCCAATTGAAAGTGTAGAAGTTTTACTGCTTTTCCCATTTTATTTTATTTTATTCCCCCATATTTTGTTGGCAAAAGTTGTTATAAAACCTCACTTTGTTTCTTCAGTATGGTTTTTTACACTTCATAACATGATGACCGCAAACCATTTTACTTGTTTTTCAGGGTGGCTACCTGTTGTTAAGCAAAGAGGAAAAAACAAATAAAAAAAAAAAAAAAAAAAAAAAAAAAAAAAAAAAAAAAAAAAAAAAAAAAAAAAACGAAAAAAAAAAAAAAAAAAAAAAAACAAAAAAAAAATAAAAAAAAAAAAAAAAAAAAAAAAAAAAAAAAAAAAAAAAAAAAAAAAAAAAAAAAAAAAAAAAAAAAAAAAAAAAAAAAAAAAAAAAAAGAAAAAAAAAAAAAAAAAAAAAAAAAAAAACAAAAAAAAAAAAAAAAAAAAAAAAAAAAAAAAAAAAAAAAAAAAAAAAAAAAAAAAAAAAAATAAAAACAGATCGTGCAAAACGGTGCAGAGAGGTGATTTTATTTAGTGTTATATGTGCAACTTTGTCTTGGTTCTTAGGCTTTTCATCCTGCTGATTTTTGGGTTATTCCTCTGAAATATGCTTGTTCGAATGTGTCCATGTGTCCGGGCCGTCCATCCTCATGTCTGTTAACATTTGTTAGTCAGGGTGATCTTGCTGTGATCGGCAGTCTGTTATGGTGAGTGATGGAGTGAATCAGTCACTTACTCACTCAGTCGGTCAGTCCTAAACATTTTCAGTCGTTTATCGCTTCGAACGCACGCACGATTTTGATGAAACTTGACACAAGCCTTCATATCTGATGCCTAACGAAACGGTATATTGACCACGTCAAAACCTGCACTCATAAAGGGCAGTCTATGGAGGGGGGAGGGGGGTGGGTTCTGAACCCCAAAATAGTTATTTGCTCTGTTCTCTGAACTACACACAGAATTTCGATGAAAACTTGACCTTCACACATTCCTTCACGCATTGATGCCCAACGTGTATCGACCACATCAACAATCTGTGCTCATGACAGGTAGTCGACAGGGGAGGGGGGGGCGGGGAGGGTTTAACTCTCAACAATAGTTATTTGTTCTCTTCTCCCAACTACACACCACAAACTTATTAAACTTGACCAACAACCTTCACAAGCAGTGATATACAGAAGCTTATTGTCTTGGGCATAAAAATCTGTGCTGCTCATTCAAGTGGTGGTCTACCATGTGGGGGTGGGGGTGGGGTTGTTGACGGCCCAGCACCCCCCCAAAAAAAGAGTATCTGCTCACCTCCTTTGGAAATCTGCACACAATTTCAATGACACTTGACCACAACGTTCATCAACTGTGATGTTACTAATAGTTTATCGACTGTCTCAAATTTGCGTTCATTAATTGGGTCTTATGGTAAGGGAGTGGAGTTTTTGGCCCCTCAAATAGTTATTTGTTCTTCTTTCCAAAACTACCCATACAAATTTGGATTTAACTTGAGGCACTAACCTTATACACCCTTTGATGTAGCCTGGGATTGGCTGACGAGGTTAGGGTCTGGTGGCTTTGGAATCCTTTGGTCCTGAGTTCGAGCCCCGTTTGGCCACTGAATTAACACCGAGGGGGATTGGCTCACCTGTTCAATCCTTCTGATGGTCGGCGACATGAGCATCCAGTGTACCTGGTAATAGGACACTGCATCAGGCAAATAGCCGCACCCCTAACAATGATGCAACCAGCAGCCAAAAAAGGCAGCACCACGATGGGAACCCTTGAATTACCAAAGTCTGTTCCATCGGCATTTAAAAAATTCAGTGTCTAATGGGTGTGCTGGGGTGTTTCTGAGCTGACCTGTTGGCCTCTGATACAGGTGAGCTTCAGGACAGGTGGTCCTTTTTTGTGTTTAGTTTTTGGTGTAATTTTCGGTTTATTTCGCATCAGGGCAGTAAGGTCACCCCGCCCGTTGGGGAATGCCGCCAGACCCCATGGGTTACTAATTTTTAAATTGGGAGACTTCACTCCCTCGGGTGGAGATGTATTTACGAATTCTTCATCTTATTGTGATTTTGCCATTTTTAATCTTGCCTGCCATGAACGGGTTCTATTTCCCAGGGTCTTTCAAGCTCAGTCATGCTGTGCTTTGTTTATCATTTGTGAAAAGTAGTTCAAGAATGGCTCTTGTGCTGGAAAATATTCGATAACGGACTTGGTCAGGATATTCCTGAATGTTTGTTTTATTATTGATGAGCAAGGAGGATAGAATTTCTTTATACTTTCTTCTGAACGTTGTAGAAATGTCAGCCCTTTTTTTTTTTTTCATGTTTTGGCTTTCAAAGTAAAGGATTTTAATTCTTTTATTATTGCTCAGCATATTTATTAACTACGCTACCGAAGATGGATGAGGTTGTAGTTTTCATCCCTGTTTGTTTGCTGGCTGGATTTCCTCGAACAGTTGTCGACAGAGTCAGTCAATAACCTTTGTTGACAGGTTGTGTTGTTGCAGGCATGACATTGATTCGATTTTGGTGAGATCGGAGTGCAGATATGAATTTTTTTGGTGATTTTTTTTCAACCATGAGAGAGAGGCAAAAAACAATGTGTAGCACGATATTTCAAAAAGTTTGGATGAGTTTCTGATACCAAAATGAGGTGGATGGGTTGGGTAGGTGACTAGAAAAAGCCGATTACAATGTTGGTTAATATCCGGAATACCTGATCCGGCCTCTCAGTGGGATACAAACGCTAAACTGGTTAGACTTCTAGCGGCGATGAGTGCTCTACCGAGTGCCGTTGTAGTTTTCCCATTTGCCACATATCTCTGTGTTTCTTGTCTTTGCAGTTGCTGGCTCTGCCTATAGACCTTTGCCAACCCCCTATAGCAGTGCAGACAAAGCAGACTCGTCAGAGACTTGCACATGAAGAACACATCCTCCATCTGCTGGTTGAACCTTTCCGTTACCCCACTCACTGCACCTTGTGTGCTCATGAGTTTTTATTGTAAGGTCAAAAGTTGTTTGACACATTTTATTAAAGTGACAATCCTCTGCCGTTTTTACTGTACTTTGGCTCCAAATGTAGAAAAAAATACACAAATGTGAAAAACAACCCCATTCATAATCTGCCATAAATGCAATCAAATGTCAGTCCAATGCGTTTCAAATGAGCTGTTCCTATGCAAAGCATAAAGTAACATAACGACATCAGCGTGGCAGCAATTTCAGTAACACTCTAATTGTCGCGGATTTTTTTAACCAATCGTGGGACCCTGTTGTGTTCCGATTAGGTGTCTCATTCATGTATCGGCCATTCGATGTTTTTTGAGGCGAGACGAGTCATTGTTTGCAGCCACTGTCCTAATTTACCTGCTGTGTTGAACCTTTTGTTGTTTCTTATTGCCCACTGTTAATGTCGTTGAATCACACTGGCACACGGATGAAAACTAAAATTTAATAATGAATCTTCAATGAACAGGGAAATGACATACAGAGACCTTTGAAGTACAAGAGATCTGCAATATCTAGTAGGACCACAACAGTTCATATGGCACCCACACGGTTAAAAACGACAAAAATGTGTGCGTAAAAAAACAACATCAGTTGTTAGATACGTTGCAAGAATGGTTAGTGCGGCATGTGTGGGCCGCAATTACGGACTGAGATCATGTATTTGTCAGTTAGACACACACACTGTGGAAGCAACCTTTTTGACAATGAACATTTGACAAGAAAACAGACAGAACAGACATTATTGGCAAATTGAAACATTTGGACTGCTTCACAGGATTTGCTGTAACGGATTACAAATACTGTTATGAAGAGGCGTCATGGAGCATCCGGCACACTTCCACGCTCATCCATTTTTTTTTAAAGTAAGTTTTGAAATCTAAACTTATTGTATTTATTATTTAGTATTTAGTATTAGTATTTATTGGTATAAATCTGTTTGTTTTCCTAAAACACATACCTTAAATAGTGGCTTCGTATTACATTTATTGGTTTCTAACAATTAATTCCTACTTATTGTTTTATTGCATACGAAAGGCTATCTATTTCGTTAACCTATACTGTTGTATAACACAATTGCATGAAGGATTGGCATTGTTATCCTCGCCAGAGGAGAAGGTATTTTCATTTAGCTCCGTTGTTTGTCTGGTCTGTCTGTCTGTCTGTCTGCACAGAACTTTCGTGTTTTTCTCTGCAACCGCTTGTCGGTTTGAGATAAAATTTCACCCATTGGTGCGAACTCTTCATGAAAAAATGCTTTTGCATGATAATTATCATTTTTAAAATTTGGACCTTTTGGACCTCTGTATGTGTTTTAGGGGAATGTTTTTATGTGTTTTAGGGCAGGAAATCCAATATGGCTGCAAACCATGTGACCTACATATCATCATTCGCATGTGTGAACCTTCTGTTGGGCCAGCCATGTTTGGAAAAAAACTTTGGACCTCTGTATCTCTGAAACCGCACCAAGGAAAAAATTTGAAAACTTGGCACACGGCAAGTACTTCCTCATTGGGAAGGTGGTGATTTTTTATACATTCACAGGTGCCTTCGTTATGACAATCACTGAATTGCATATGGTAAAACCGCCACATCCGATCAGCATGAAAATTTTTGAGGGTCATCTTGGGATAAATTGGTCCTTCAGAAAAAAAATTGTGGCGTCATCAGGTCAAGTGATTCGTCAGCCATATTGTTTAAAAAAAAAAAACTTCAAAATCTTCTGAAATGGCTGAAAACAGATTGAGGTAAACTTTTACACTGTATGACTGCCTGTCCATGAGAGGACAAAAGGTTCACACATGATATGATATGTAGGTCACATGGTTTGGCGCAGCCATATTGGATTTCCCCTAAAAACACAATAAAAATGCACCACTCAAAAGAAGTCCTGGCGAGGGTCTGCAGTCTACATTTGCTCTTTTCTTGTTTGTCTTGTTACGAGGTTGTGGTCGCTCTCACAACTTGATGGTCTTCTCGGCGAAAGTGGCACCCTTCTAAAAATATTGAAGATCATTGCCTGTAAAATGATGTAGTTCTGTCCTTTGAGATGAAGCGAGTTGAAAAAGGCAAAGCAAAAGAGAGAAAGGAGGAAAAAAAACAACACTTCAAACGGATTTTGCGCTCCAGTTTTTAAAGCTTCACTTTAGTCGGCAGTGTGCGGTCACGTATTGGCCTCATTTCGCATACCGAGAACACACGCAACCATGAAACTGAAAATCTGGGTCAAGGTAATGATCTGCCAATTGATTAGAACGCGTCGGCCTGGTCGGGTCCTTTTCGGAAAATAATTACTGTTACTTCTGACAGACTTTCAATTGATTTAAATTCATGCAAAGGAATAGCCATAATTGTTCAATTATATATGTCATCATTGTTGAGGGTTTCCTATGAAAAGAAATGTTTTGTGTGTTTTCAAAAATAAAAAAAATGGTCGCCTGTGCAAATTATGGGAAGTGCCAAACAAGCAATTCCGTTCTTTTTATTTGTTTATATTTTTTGTCCCCTCCCTTCCAGGTTTTTGTGGGCCAGAAATGAATACCAGCAATTCCACAGCAAGTGGCCTTTTGGAGATCAGGTGCTGTGGGCGCTGAATCAGTTGTTTGAACAAAGCAAAGAGGGTCAAGGAGGGTTCTTCCTCACATTGACCACTTGGCATTAATTTCTGTGACCTAGGATGCCACGAATTTGGATGTGACATGATCCTGATCATTGCGTTTAGCACAATTAATTGACTGTTTCGGTGTAATTTTTTTTGCATTTGTCGATAAATTCAATCTCCTCTGGTGTGTACCCCTTCTTCACACATTATTGGAGAATGATAGATTCCATTGTTGGCAAATGAAGGTACAGTAAGTAGTTCCTTTGTTTGTGCTCTATGTTATGTCCTTTCGTAGCCTTAATAATTTTTTACAACATTAAAGTTCAAAGACTCTTCATGTATGCAGAGTGGGGAGGGGGAGAGGAGCACAGGTTATTTATTTATTTATTTTTGTGGTTGGACACTTGTTGAGAATAGCTGAATCAGAGGTTGCGCTAAATAAATATAAAATTAGAATAAAGTATCCATTGACCGGGTCCAAATCTTCAAGACGAGTCCGTTTTATCTTCTTATACTAATAAAATAAGGGGTTGCGTGTTTGCGTGCGTGCGTTGCGCCTGTGTCCCTCCATAACTCCATAACTCCAAAAACGGCCTAAACTTTGCATGATATTAAAGAAAACTTCAAGAAATGCAAGAGTGAAATTTGGATGTTTGGTTAATTGAAAACACCCCTTTTGAGATAAATAATGGCCCTTACTTAATTTATATCCTTCATCAGGCGATCCTCGCCACTCGCTCTCTTGGGTCTTAAGGCGTTCCTGTGGTAACCTCGCTGGGGTCTGAAGTGCCACTTGTTTTTGGCCTGTATACATCGCTGTTATACATCGCTTTGTAAGTTACGATAAGTTTTCATATTCGAGCTTGGAGCAATTTCGCTCATTGGGTATGATACGATTTTCCACGATCTATGTCCGGACGAATGAAAGTATATCTCAAAATATTTTATTTCGCTTTCAGGCGGATATTGTCCGGACTATAACTAAGTGTCAGAGATCTTGTTGTCCAATCTTAATAATTTTAAAGAAATAACGGTGCGTAATCGAAGCCAATTTACCTATTTACTTTTAAGCAAGCAAGGCTTTTGTCCCTCCTTCTCCATAACAATACACAGAAAATGTGTAATTTTCAAACTATTCATCTATTCTTTTTCTGTGTTGAGGCATTACCAGTTGAGTGTAACAAAAAAATTGCAACATAACAAAATTAAGCGGCTTCATTGAGGCTGTAAGAGTTAACTGCATTCACTGCAAGACCTCGCCACAATGTTCCCACAGAGCTGTTGCCTATTCCATAGCATCTTCCAGAGGCTGTGTCTATATTTTCGGAGGTTACGTGAGGTGCTCCACGGGAATCAAACAAAATTGGTGAAAACGGTCATTTCACAAAAAGTTATAACGTTTGCCGCCACGGACGTGGAAACGAGGTTCGACCGATCATGTGACAGCAGGAGGAGGCAAAATGGCCGGATTTTTTGCAATATTATTGTCACGGGCGATTGAACTTTGCGATATTTCCAGGTGTGTTCTGCAATTAAGCAGCAACACTTTTGTGGCATGAAGTCATTTTTATTGAATGAATTCATTTTGTTTTTAGTTAACCTGCTGTGTGTGTGCGTTGAAGGCGGGTTTAAAGTTAAAGGTTTCCTTTATGGTACGCAGTGACAAACTGGGCCAACCATTGCTTATAACCATTTAATTAGAGTGACTTGCCTATTCGAGTGTTAAGCAATACTCTCTGTGGATGCGTTTTTGCACAGGGAGCATGGCTCCTGGGCTCCTCCTGGTGTGTGCGGGGGGTGGGACCGTGGCCCCGGCGCCCTGACTGAGGGGACAGTAGCCATTGGACACCCCGAGCGATGGTGGAGATTGGCCCGGGGCCCCGGCGCCCTGAGCGAGGTCCGTGGCCCCGTCGCGCCATCGCCTTTCGGTGCTGCGAGGCTCTGCGTGTAGTTTTGTCTCATGGGTGGGTATTTATCATATGGTCGGTAGAAAATGGATTCAGACATTTTGTTTTCATCTTCAATTTATATCTATTTCAGATCATTTTTGATACACGGTATGCAATCGTAGTTACACTCCACCGCACGTCTGCCTACTCCCTTCTCTCACCTACACTGTCTCCCTTCCTCTCTCTCCTTTCCCCTGCCACCTCTTCACTTCCTTCCGCTCCACTCTTCACTCTCTCGCGCTCTTCTTCCCCCTCTTTTTCTCCCTCTCCCTCCTTTAGTATTCACCGTCAGCGATAGCGACGGATGTGTATTTGCTTTGGGATGAATACAAATCAAGCTGAATTAAACGTTTCCACTTTCAACGAAGTTTCTTCAAATGGTTTCGTCTCATTTGATGTGGTAAGGTACTTCGTGCGTGTTTTCAACTTTGCAATTTGCAATATCTGGTGGATAAGAAAAGCCTCACAAATAAATTGCTATGCGATCACAATGAGAAAATAAATCCTTAGTTCTGAAGTAGAAAGAATCGTCACCATCACGGCAGACAAAGCGGAAGGTACGCATGCTCATTCTTCTGTGTAGTCTGATTCGAATCCCACCTCGCTTTGAAACTGTCCTTCCGGTATGTTCACAGGCTGGGTGATTTCAATCACTTGTGTGGGTTAGTCTCTCGGAGCGACGATAAGCTAGCCGTTCACATTCAACCGTGATCCACTACCCCTCTCTCCCACCTCATCCCCTCCCTTTTCTGTCCCTCCCTCTCTATCTCTCTCTCCCAACCTTCCTTAGTTTCCCCCACCTTTCTCCCTGTTGAGGGATATTTGCGAGGCATGTACGAATCATAATCAGCTTCAGAGCCAACTGGTGTGGATGAAACAAGGTCACTGATATATGAGCTTTGTTTATTGACTGGTGTGCCTTGTGTGGTGTTGCGTAGGATGTGGTGTGTGTGTGTGTGTGTGTGTTGTGTTGTGATGTGTGTGTTGTGCGGCGCGTGTGTGTGTGTGTGTATGGTGGTGTGTGTGTGTAATCTCTTCTTC
>JAXMNL010001526.1:0-12065 GCA_035128595.1 Eptatretus atami
ATCCTTGTTAAACGACCACAGTGCTCACGCCGTTCCGACTCTGCTTTCCGCAATCTCTAAACAAGCGAGAAAGAAGAAAAGCAAGCCCCCAGTGATTTAGTATTTTTGTTTACAAAGTTATTTAAAGGGCGAAGCCCAGATTTGCCAAAGAACTATGCGCCTGCGCAAACTGACTTGAGTGTCGCTTTGACATCGGAAGATTGCGTACGTTGGGGCAGATTGATAAGTACCCAAAATCGGCCGCCGGTGTTACCAGTGGCCATCCTTATAAGATCAATAAATAAATAAAGTGAGGACGTGGTACGCCACCATTTACTGTGCTTTGTGCCAATTTAACGAATCCATGCGTTCAAATGGTTGGGACACGGTTAACAACAAAATGGCCCCAAGTCCGCCTCTTGATCGTGATTCGAACAAATATACGCTATTTTACATTCCATTGTTGGGTGTGCCAAATTTGAAAAGGACGATTGGAATGGATGTCCGAGAAGAAGAACGGCTTGAAGACATGTTTCAACAGCGGGGGGGGGTTACAACTAAATGGGCGCCAGGACGCGGCCATATTTATCGATCACGAAACAATGACGGGCATATGATACTTGGTGTTGTATTTGTGCCAAGTGTTTAAAAACAAATCATTCCAATACATATCGAAGAGTGGTTTCATGCGGAGCAGAAGACTGGACGACGGAAGGAAATGGCATCCGTGGAGCCGCCCGGCGATTCGGACGTAAGTTCCAACGGGGGCTAAAAAATGATTGCTTGCACTCATTTCACCAGGTACACTTCCATCCACTTTGGTCGTCAAATTGATCACCAGCAACTTATAAAGAACACTTGTTATAGCCGCCCGCCGCCCCCCACCCCCAACTCCGAGGTAAGTAGTTTATTCCCGAACTAGAGAAGTGATTGGGTTCACGAGAGTCCTTGCGGACCTGTTAGAATTTTTGCTCGTTACCAATGGACGACCATCCTTTTTTCAGAAACTCAAGTCATCAGCAACGATATGCTAGGAAGAAATAGAGACTGGAGGAGACCGCAGCTATTCGATGGCCTCATGGCTCCCGCCATGTGTCATGTCCTTGCAAGGGAAATCTCATAATATTAATTTGTTATTATTTTATTATGTACAATAACCTCAATAGCAAGACAATGTGAGAGTTTCGACTGGCAAACGCAGCCATGTACTGCCTGCATGGCATGACTGTCTTGCTCTTCAACCCCCTCAGGGCAACAAGTCGAGTACGATCCCTCATGGATCCAGACTATCACTGTGTGAATGCATGCCACCACCCGTCCCCCATAATATTCCTGTTTTCCTTCTTCGAGAGCTTCGGTCCTGGTTCCATCTGTCCACCCACTGCTCTTCCCCGTAATTTTTGTCCCTCGGCCCTGCTGCAGGCATTCTGATCCGTTGCGTCGCTCTAGCTCTTTCACGTGCCTTGTTTGCGTACAAACAAAAGTGCAGTCTTGATTTCGATAGAGTCGAATCTTTTCACTGTTGTTGAGGCCAATTCGGATGAAGTGACGACTCGCTTCTGTTGACCCAGTTCTCACATGTGTAGCGACCGAGACCAGTTGCGACCACATACTGCATTCGGGGCAGAGCACTTCACGCTCTTCAACGTAAGTCCCATTGAAGTCCCAGCAGGGCACTCGCTTGTCGGATTGTCGCCAGAATTTGACAGGCACAAGCAAAGCACTCCTTCTTCACGGTCCGTCAGCCAATCCGCTGCCTCATCGTCTATCAACCCTGCCAAAATTTGGCGCCTGGGGGAAAGGGGGAATATAACAAAAAGTCTTAGTCAAGGATCATGGCATTGGTACTCATTACAAACCAATTGAGCACAATTGTTTTGATGTGACGAACTGATTTGGGCAATATGACTGTTCATTAAAGAGTTAGCCAGCAGTGGGATACGATTACTTATTTAAGGCGTTCTCCGCCCAGTCACGAGGAGGCTCTCGACCCGCTTCACAACCTTTGACCCTGAAGCCAACCAGCCGAGATAACTCGGCTGCGTCTGAGATGATCGATTCGGGTATAGGGGTCCTTGTTGCCCAATTTTCCCCTGTTACCTTTCCCGACAAATGAACATCCCCATCCCCCCAGATACGGGACCCATACTCTCATACCCCACCTCCTACTTACAACTTAAGTACAGCCGAGGTAATCTAAGTGTTGGCGACGTCAGCTCGTTGAGGAAGTTTCACGAAACTGTTCTTTTTTGGGTTGTTGGGGTGGGTGTGACTTTAGATAGGGCAAAATACCATCACTAGATGGACACGAGTGTCAAACCAACGAGAAAAGACAATCGACCAGGTTTTTTGGAATTTATCAATCATTGCATCGTTCAACAAAGGCACTGTATCTCAGCAAAAGCAATGCAGTTCACAAAGAAAAGTCTTACCCTCTATTACAATAAGCCCATTTAGGCACAATCACACTTGTCCATGGGAATCTACAGACATCTGTCGCCTTGCCTCGTTTACTCCGCGGAAGTTAGACAAGCAAGCTATATTAGACAGAGAGACAGGATAAAGAAGACAGAGTCGTTAGCGACCCTCGCCTCAACCTGTATCAAGTCTGCTATGGCTACAGTGCATGGTCTCAACATGAAAAAGAGGAGGGCGGAAAGTAAGAAGAGTACTGAGTGATGGTGTAAATGTCCGGTAGCAGAGAAAATTGAAATGCTTTGTAATTGTGTCGAGGGAAATCATGATGTTGTATCAAGGTTACCTCTGGGGAGCTTGGAGCGGGCGGAAGGTAGGGGTACAGGAATGCGGGGAATGAAGATGGAGGATGCTTGAGAGGGAACTTTGACGGAGTCGGGGTGAAGGATGTGGAGCTGTGGTATGATGTGAGGAGGGGGGGGTACCGACATTGAGACCTTACAACAGTCATTGGTGATCTCACCCTGCGATGACGACCGATATCTTCATTCGCGAGGATATCACTTTCATCATCTGTGGGGTATGCAGAAACCGCACAGGGAAGCTGTGTCAGTCGGTTCCTTACGCTGTTCTATCTCTCACCCTCACTTTCTTTGTTTAATGCCATCTTCTGCCCTTCCCAGATCTTGTGTGCACCACCCCTCCCCCATACCTCTCCCCCCCCTCCCCACCCTCCCCCAATCAGGATTTGTCTGTGTGGGTAACGCTCGCAAGCGTCATTACCGTTTGTTCCTCGTGATGTCGGTGATTCTGTAGTCTGCCACAGTAAAGCTACTTCCTGAAGATCTCAAATCCGCCGGATATCATGCTCAACCCCACTCATTCGTTCTACTTTTATCCCATGAC
Source organism: Eptatretus atami (assembly GCA_035128595.1). Classification (NCBI taxonomy): domain Eukaryota; kingdom Metazoa; phylum Chordata; class Myxini; order Myxiniformes; family Myxinidae; genus Eptatretus; species Eptatretus atami. The sequence continues at coordinate 3,301 of JAXMNL010001526.1, forward strand.
TTGAACCCAACTTCGCTGCAACTTTTATTAAAATCATTCTTCATTTCTCCTGGACCTTCAAGACAGTCTTCGGGACCAACCATCTCAGCGTCTATGTCCCTTACCATACCAAAATCCATCGAGTGTGCGTGTCTCCCTCCAGTTCAGTGGGGCGTGACGATACTTCTTCGACTCACAGAGACATTCACTAACCTGGGCACCTGAGGATCATGTCGCTGGCTGCTGTGAGCAGAGGGTCAATAGAGTCTGGGGGGGTGGCCGGGGATATGGTCAACCTGATCTGGGGGATTGGGCACTGCCGGTGAGTGTGCAGGAGGACTTAAGAGTCTGGTCGAGTCTGTACTTGTCCTGGTCTGCTATCCGATTTTGCTCTCCTTATGTGACACTTAGGACTCTGACTAGACATCTGAGTGAAACTTTTAACTTCTATCTGGTACAGGTCTCTTCGAAGAATTCATGGCTATTGCAGTGCTCAGACTCTGGGGGGGCTGGTCCAACGACGTCTATATGTCTCGATCGAATCTAGATGATGATTGTTACCTTGCATTGTCCCGGGGTGAAGCATCCAGCTCCGGCTTAGGATTGTGGCGTTTACCTGACGCTTATCCTGCTCAATGTTTACTCAACGAGGACTCCTTCCGTGGAGGGATGGAGGCCTAATGGGCCGACCGTGCTCTGGTTGCAGCAGTTGGGGCATCGCATACTCAAAGGAGATGGGTAATGGCAGGTATCTGCCAGGGTGCACAGACGGAGAACCCCTGGAATTACCGAGTGGGAAGTGCTCGAACGCCTGCTCCGCACCTGCTCCATCACGACCCTGACGATTCACCCCCCTAGCCTGACCTGCTTGAGTTTCCAGGTCCCAGGCCTCCTAGCCACTCCCTCCAACATAGCCTCTTCAAGTATTTACATTCATAAAAGGAAAATTCCCCATTCCTGATCATTTCTGCTTCCTGTTTTCCTTGGACTTCTTTGATTGAAGCTAGTATTCTCTTGTTCACCCCACCTGTGTCCTCGTTCATGCCCTATTTTCCCCATGTCCTGAGTGCGCGTGCGTGTGTATTTCATCCTCCAACACTGCTGTTTGTGATTACCCGTTCTCCCCTACTCCCTCATCCCTCTCCTTTCGTTCCAGCTACGTCATCCTTATCCGATTTCATTATTCAGCTCCCACGAGCTGCTTCTGTATATAACAAAATAAAATAAATAAAAAAGGAACATCCTCAACACCGTCCCATATAGTGGGAAAGAATGGGATTATTCACACTTACGTGTCATATTCCTACCTAAGTTAACCCCAACCATCCAGACGAAGGAATTCAAAAATCTTCGAATAATATTGCCAAATGATCCTTTCTCCGTTTGTAATTCTTGCCACAAACACATGAGTGTCATCAGGTGAGGGCACTAAGCAATCAGATAATAAAGCGAAAGACAACGCGGAGATGTCGGAGAAAATGAGTAAGATGCAAGGCTTTGAAGGGAGTTTACAAGGGTAAACACTGTAAGGGTTTAAGTGGAGGGACAGAGAAGAGGTGTGTTGTGGGGGAAAAGTCGAGGTTATTAAGTTGAGGATTGAAGTGTCAACATCCTCAGAGTTTAGGTTGAAGGGAGGAGGTGAGAGGCGAGGTTGAAGAACAACCTTTTTGAACCTCAACAGATGCACTGACCCACCCTGGCGAGACATTCCCTGTCTGGGCTTTCTCTGACCCGTCCAATGTATTACAGTCTTCGGTAGTCCGTAGCTCAGGTATTTGACTCCGTTCGAAGAGATCCAGGAATCCCCCAGGCACCGGTCGGTTTCCCCCCTCGTTCCAAACTTCCCTGCACGAATTCACATTCTCCTGCATCTGACGTGTAAGATCCAGAAGAAAGAAGTGCACGGAAAAATAAATGGGGAAGGAGGCAAGACAGGAGAAAGACAACACACCCACGCAATCTCTCTCACCTTCTCTAAGGAGAGAAATCCAAACCTCTCCTTTCTCCCACCCACCTGCCAACACATTCCCAAATCACAAAATAACACACCAACTTTTTGGCACTCTCCTAGATAATGACACACCTGTAACTTTATTACCATCCACCACAAGTTGAAGGAGGTGATGTTTTCCACCCCTTCTGCTTGTCTGTCCCTGTTTGTCTGTAATGGCAGACTATCTCAAAAAAGTGCAACGGCTATACAGATGAAAACTTGGTGGACCACGTTAAGGTGTGTGCCGAGGAACGTGAAAGATATTGATTCAAATATTATGTGAAGATCCGGATTCATCGGATTAGATCGAGATTATTTAATTTTCAAGTGACTTCTTTCACATTCGAAGAGATCGGACCAATAACGATATCGCACGATATCTTCAAACATTGTGGATCGCCCCGCATATGTTCTCGATGGATCAGCATTACGTCGGAGGATAGTTGCGAATCACCGACGTGCCCTTCTCGTTTTTTTAAATCGAGACCGCCTGAAATTCGTAATCCATGCTCAAAAATGCTGATGGTTGCCAATAAAAAGTAAAACATTTCTTTTTTGAAATTTCACAAACACGCGCAGTCAATCGCCCTTTATATTCTGCTGAGTTTCCTGAAAAATCATCAAAACAGCCGTCCCTGTGTTTGACCTGAGAAGTTTCTCTGATTGCATCCATCCTCCCACCGACGGACAGAACCACTTCATTCTTCATAAGCTTGTCGATTTAAATGCTCTCATTCTCGGGGACTGCAGAGCTCTACCTTTTAAATTAGTCACAAAGATGTCGTGGAGAGAGCAGATGAGAGAAGAGAAGAGCAGCAAGAATGAAATGAAGGAATTTTACCGACTCCAACGTACAACCAAAGATTGCAACTTTTGCACTAGGAACAGTTCTCCCACTAAAAGAGGTAGAACATACTTCCCGAATATTACAGAGGTTTAAAAAAAACATAACGACAAAAAATACTAATTCAACGTGGACCAATCATATTTAGGAACAAGTGACTTCTCACCATGACACACACATACATACACACACACACACACACACAGTGTCAGTTTAATTGAACAATGCAGTGAGGACAATGAGAGATAAAAACACATAAAACACACACACTTTAATAGCTGGTAGGTTCCAATAATCCAGCTCCTCAAACACCACCCATGTGTGGAGACAAGCAGCCAAAACCAGAAACTTGCACCAACACCACACAACACAACACACCACGCACACACACAACCACACAACACCACACACACACACACACAACACACCACACAACACACAGCCTGACTGAACTTTTTTTTTAAGCTTTGGACGTCATCCCACAATTCATCGGATGATATAAGCTCCATGCAGATGTCACATGATGCAAACCCCACAAGTTCAAGCTGTATTGAGAAAAGCAATGGATCTCTGAGAATACCCACATAGATCCTTAGCTAGATCGAATTGAGGAGAGATCAAAAATACAGGAGTAGAAGATACACGTGGAATCTGTCCAAGGTAAGAAGCACCTCCGCCCCCCCCCCACTGTTTTCCCTAGCCCGTGGAGCCCCAATCGGAGCACCCTTTTATTAAAGCGAGCAAGGAAATAGGAATATCATGAAAACGTGTCTCCACCCAAAAACAAAATCCAAGCCTACACCAACTCGTGCTATCGTGTTCAATACAAGCTGTGGCAATTAAATAAACTAACTACAAGCTGATATCAATAAGTCAGACTTCAAAACAAGAAAACTCTCTCACACATCCACAATACGTTCCACAAAAAACCAGTGACATCGAAATTTACTCCCGAGACGAGAAGGAGGACGACCTGAATGACTCAACCGGTGTACAGAGCCCGATTGTGGACAACTGAGGATTTGAAATGCTCAACTGACTAACGGATTATTTAAACAAAACCTGAAACGGCATATCCATACTACTTCAAAGGGATTTCCAAAAACAGTGAAAGAAGATCGCACAGGAAAATGAACGCAACAATACTAACCTCAACATTGCAAAAAATAGAAAAAAATATATATCTAGGTAAGTTTCACATCAAAGTACACCCCCCCCCCCCCCCCGCATGTCTAATAAAAAATAACAATCTCCAGTGCAACATCACCAGAGGACTTTCAGCGGTCTAGCGATCTGCGCCCTTGTGCGCCAGGCAGTCAGAATTGGAGAGAGGCGTTCAATAATTATTTATTGATATTAAAATAAATAAGTATATCGAATAAAATAATATTTCTTAATCAATGCATCGCATACAAACCACACTGTCCTCATCAGATATCCTGCAAAACCTTTAAATTAGCCATGAGGAATCTAATAATTATCATTAATTATTATCAATAAATCAAATACCATTTATAGCAATCACTTCGATTACTGATTCAGATTATCACGTCCCACTCAAATATGCCCGAGATATTGCACCGATGAAAATTAAAATAAACACGTTAACCCGTGCACATGCACGGTGAAGCCAGTACAACATATGGTAGCAGCGAACAACCGTACACGGGGAATTGACAAATACGCATTGTGCAAAATGCAATTGTACTAATGACAGCCAAAACTTCCCAATAACATTCTGTCGGCATCTCGCATAAGATGCCATCAGCAATTTCAATTAGGATCTGCTTGTGACGGCGAGCGGTTTTATGTGTAGCCTGGTATTTATAATAGAATAAGGAATTAATAAACCGCATAATATTATATTAACCAAATAAATTGATAAATCAAAAAACCAAAAAACACTTTTGCCAAGCATATCGCAATCTTCACTTTTGTCCCCATAATCTCAGCCTTCCGAGATTCAATGATGGCTGAGATTATCACCGGATTATATCACAAACAACAAACGGAGTTTAAAAGACGAGTACTCCCTTCCATTGGCACCCGCGATGCATCGCACTGGATATTGGGAATGCAGGAAGGAGCGTCAAGAGGAAAAATATCAACACAAATTATACCCACCATAACCTGTGAGATCGACCAAAAGCAGCAGAACAATACAAAAAAAGAGAGTGAGAGTTGGCCGTAGCTTGGAGATCAACAAGAAGGCTCATTGGAATGGCCAAGAAAGTTGTCAGCGCTCAAAGAAGGACCGAATGAATAATACATTAAATAAAATGGGACAAGATTCTAAGGGACACCACACCACCATGGAATTTACAAAGTGTGAGGACTGTCGCCAAGACGGCCAGTGTAGAGTTCTGTTAGACAGAAACAGATAATTAGAGCTCAACCTGCTTTTGGATGCAAAAAACAATATCAAGAAACAACGGTTACCCATACGGCCACAACAACCAGTCATGCAAAGTATTCATCAGCAAATGTGCAACAAAAATTTCAACCATCCAGTTCCACAAAACTCATGATCATGGACACACGAACCAAGGGCAATCATTGGAAATGATGACGACATGCTCACGTACAACCTGATGATCCCATCGAGCGTGAACAAAGAAACAAAGCCTTTTGACCGGACATCATTCTCAGGAACAAAAATGAAAGGACAGAGTTGCTGATTGAGATATCAGTACCCAGCAATTTTGGTTTAAATAATGTAGAAATCAAGAAAATGATCAAATACCAGGACCTCAAACATGAAATCAAGAGATCTTGGAAGATGAAGAGTGTAGATATTGCACCACCATGATGAAGCAACAGGAATAATAAAAAGAACCTCACCTGAATTTGAACCTCCAGGCATATTACCACAACTACAGGGGTTCGGTGATGATCCTGAAAAGAACCTTCTGAACAAAACTCTGAGAACAACAAAGATGAACAGTTTGGTCCATGAACCGTGATCCCTTACTGTGGACTTCGAGTCCTGGGAGGACTTCGTTCCATCTCCTCAAACCTGCAATTGGGGATAAAAAAACACACACACACACACAAACACACACACACACAACATATACATATACACACTACACACTAACTTATACTCATATACATATAACTACACACACATTACTATACACACATACCATTATACATATACACATATAACAATATAAATACACACACATATACATATACATACACATACAACAATACATATACATACACACAACATACATACCACACATACACACATACACACACATTCAACAATACATACACACATATACAACATACACACATATACATATCCATACACACACATATACATATACATACACACACACCACACACAACACACACAGTCTTGTGTCGGGATAACCATGATTGAATGAAACATGTCGGGATGTTTGTACATGATGATCCTTGTGACTATCCGTACCTTAAGGAGGAACATCTCGACCTCCTTTTAAACATGTTTTTATTCCTTGTACATCTCCACACCCCCACAAACCCCCACCCCCCCTGCCCCCACCCACCCCGTCCCCCCCACGTGCCCCACCCCCGTGCCCCCACCCGTATGCCCCCACCGCCCCCCTCCTCCCCCCCCAATGGTGACTTTTTGTTTTTCAAATCAGTTAAAAAGAAGGAAAAAGAAAAAGAATCGAAGGGAATCTCGAGCTGCAGCTCAGGTGACGTTTCAGTGTAAACGCTCCACTCGTATATAAATAAATATATAAACCACACACAAACAAGACGCCATGAACACCACCACACTCAGCTCTATCTTCAAACCAAGTTCAACATTGAACCACTTGCGGGGTTCCAAACGGGTAATCAGCTTAACCACAAAACAGGACGGACCGTGAAACTACACAAACCACAGTGCTCGTCGTGAACACGTCAAGGAACACCTTCAAAACGAGCGGTAAAAGGCGGCGACAGGGGACGGGGTTCGATGATAACCCCCCCCCCCCCCATTCAAAGAGCCTCAATACTCCGAGGCAAAAGTCGCCGTACCTGCACACCCAGCTCACCTGAGTCCACCAGGTTAGACGGCACGAGTGCGTTTGAACAAGTGCGAGCGACTAATGGACGGGGTTCGCATGATCCCCCCCCATTCAAAGAGCCTCAAATCAACGCAAAATTCCTACCTGCACACCCAGCTCACCTGAGTCCACATGTAGACAGCACGAGCAGAGAAGAAGAAGAATGTGAAAAGAGGTGAAATGAAGACGTCGTCGAACTCTCGGACACGATCCTCCCTCGGGTGAACCTGTCCCACGATCCCGATGACGAGGAACGCGGCGCGCACCTTTCAACTTCTCTCGTCTCCGTCGCTCTCCATGTGTGGTTCGTGTGTGTCAAGCGCCTCCTCGTAAGGGGGGGGGGGCACGTTTATTCTGTCTAACGAGCGACACGTGCACCGTGCAGGGCCCGCAATCCCTCGTCGTGTGTCAGCAATCTACCTGTGAACGCTTTCACACCTTGTCCGCCGGAACCCGCGATCCTCATGGCTCCGGAGAGCCATGTTTTCACCTCTTCACTGTTACCTGTGTGCAGAGATATCTCAAAAAGTTGTGGACGATCCGGATGAAAACTGTGCGGGGATGGCGTGGGTGTGGGGACGGGTTGTGGGTGTGGGGGACGGGTGGTGGGGACGGGTGTGCACGTTGGTGTGCACGAGACGACTTTTCGATTTTGGCGGGAAGTCCGACCCTGGATATGACGAATTATTTAATGTTCCAAAGTGATTTCTCACCATTGAGAGATCGGTCCAAACACGACGTCTGTGATTGTCGGAGCAACGAACGTGTCTCAAACATGTGTCATTGGATCCACATGGTCTCGTGGATCCAAGTGTCACCTGGTGGAGTCCACGTGGCGAGGAGGTGTCGAGTCTGAGGTGTGCGGTGCTGCGGCTATGAGGTGTGCGGTGTCCGGTGTGAGTGCTGCCATGTAGCGTGTGCGGTGTGCGGTGTTCGTTGTGCGCTCGGTATGAGGTGTGCGTCTGCCGTGTGCATAATTTGAGCTGTGCGGGACTGACCGTGCTGTGGTGTGCGGTGCCGTGTTGGAGTTGAGAGTGTCGTGTGCGGTGTGCGCTTATGAGTGTGCGGGTGCGGTAGTGACGGATTGCGGTTCTGGTATGAGGTGTGCGAGGTCGGTTGCGGTGTAAGTGTGCGCTCCTCCGAGTTACCCTTCGCGTTCCATTTCCGTTTGCTTCTTGCGACTCGTTCCAACAGGTCCCCAAACTCTCATTCTTACTTCTTCCTTTTCTCCATCAGTAATTCATAGTGAATTTAATTCATTTATTTTTTATCGCAACATTTACACTTCAAACATTAGAATAACGAACTATAAAACTCTCAAGACTGATTCCCCTTGTCCTTTGGACCCCTGAGTCAGATATGAAGATTTCAGTCCATTTTCCTCTTCATGAAGGGATATCTCAGGACAAAGAGAATCGCTCTATTCCTGCTTCACATCTTCCTTGAATTTCAGGTCACTGCCAGGAACAGGTGCACTTCGCACCTGTAAAGGTGGAGGGGGTATCTTTCTGAAACTTCTGACTCGTCACCAACAACTGGATCCGAATTGTCGGTGCTCGACGCATTCTTCACAACCTTCTTCTTCAACGACACACCTGGTACCTGTATTGTTGAGGTCTTCGGACCCATCTGTCAATCCTGCGCACGCTTGGACCTCCATGAGGATAATCACCTCCAACCGCTTTTGTGGCAAATAGATCCAAACTTGTCACCGACTCAAATTAACGCCAAAGATATGAATGGATATCGTTGCCCAGACAAGTCCCAAGGCCTCCTATTCCGTCAGTGACTATCTCCGCTCTACTTGCAAACACAGTCATCCTTGGTCCCCCATTTGTTTCTGCACCAACACTGCTCCTCATCCCACAGGACCGGAATCTCCATTGACTTTGGTTCGTGC
>JAXMNL010001527.1:1562-18839 GCA_035128595.1 Eptatretus atami
ACCCTCTGCCGATTCTCCAACCATGGCACCCCCCGGGCCCTGAGACTGTCTCCGAGCCTACCAACTCCCTATGATCTGGGGAGTGCCCTCCTTGGCTACTCCCCCTCGATGCTCAAGGGCAGGCTGGCACACGGGCCCTTTTCCCACCGCTGCCCCGTGCCCACGCACTGCCACGCGGCCGATTGGCGCTCCGTCCTGCTTCATGTGGGCCCCGTGCCCACTACGCTATCCCGGCCCCTCTTGGGCCCTTGGCCTACCGCGGCCGACTAGTCCGGTAGCCGGGGTGCCCGCTAAGTGATACTCACTGTTCGCAGCCACGCTCCCCGCCCGTCAACAGGACTCCTGCACCCCTCCAAATGGGTTTCGGGCCTACACTCGCACCAACAGCAAAACGACTTTTTTTGTGATCGATCATCGATGCTTCGCGATTGGTTGAGGGTGACCAATCAATAACTACGCCACTGCCACGCCCAGAGCTAGCAAGCACAGACGGAATACAGAGGTCCAGCCAGAAGAGAGGTGAAAAGTGAAAGGCGATTGTGGTTAAATAGGCCAGGCCTAGCACAGCACACGGCCGGCAGGGGTTAGTGTTGTACACACTGCAACTGCGGCTGGCAGGAAAGGCTCTGTCAGTACCCCGCTATGGGCCGCACAGCACATTAACTACGGTGTGACTTTCTTGTTCCAGGTGTGTAAACTATACTTGCTTGTTCATGATTCTGGTACATCCACAGTGCACTCTGACAATATCTGCTCGTACTCGTACCTACAGCTTCGAAACCACAATGACCGGCTTCAGTGACTCACAGACACACAAATCCCATGTGCCTGCCCACCGTGACAATTATGACAGTGGTGTCAAAAGCAGAAAAGTTCCAAGAAAAGATGAAAGACCAACAAGCCGCTCGTCGACAAGGATCCCCAGAAATCTTCCAGAGTTTTCACTCCTGCACAAAACAGGATTCGTCCAAGACAGAGGCTGGAACACCAACAGAGACAGAACAGCCGCGGATATAGGCCAACCGCAACCCCGCGTCAAGATTTGCCCAACATCTTCGGAAGTCCATCGATGGAACGAAACATGCATCAGATGAAGAAGCGTAGCATATACTGATGGATCGTGACCTTGGCTTGCCAATTGCATTGGCATGTTGGCTCCCTTGCAGGGCGACCGTCGACCAGAGCATCTATCAGACTACTGGCTCACGAGATTTGGAGCCCCCTGCAGAATTGACTGGGTCCTTTGATCATCCATACGAGTTCGTGAACGGTGGAAACGCTGGTGCTCTCAAGAATCTTTTTTTACAGTAGATTAACAAAACGGAGAGTCCGGAAAAGGTCCTGGCTTTGCCTTCTCCACATCAACCGAAAGACTGTACTGCATCCCACTTGCAAGCTCTTTGGAGCGCGCTACTGCGCCTGTGGCGGGTAAGGACTTCAATGCCACTGGAAGGCATTGCCAGTCGTTTCTATCGAGGGTGCATGAAGCTCTCGTTCGCATGTACATTGTGCAACAATATTTCATCCCCTCTGATTGCAGCACAGAGCTACACATCCGCAGGTCGGTGAGACAACTCGAATCATCAAACAGGGAGTGAGATTGCCATCCATTGGAGGGATGTGCTTGAACGAGTGTGAGCATGATATCGTTCTCGGCTGACAATGGTCTAACGTTCCTGGATCGGAGAAATTGTGGTCCACGGACGAATTAACTACTTGGTTTAATGGGAATTACTTTGCGGAATACGGATCCATCTTTGGCGCAGCACTCAGTAAATATGCCAACCAAGTGGTAGGAGCCCAACTACTATATCATCTCACGACATGTGAAGAGTTAGTCTCCATCATCGGAAACATCTGTTCTGGATAACATTCGTTCGCTCGTGTGAAAGAGCAAATACTTCTCTGTCGGGCTTCAGTCGATTTCTTACTCCTGACATAAGCCACATCGACCAGCTCACGTTTATTCTATGATACATTCGAAGAGACCGAGCTCCAGTGCGAGTGCGTTTCATGACCTTTCTGAGCGAACATCAGGACACACTGGACTCCTCAGCAAGCGAACAGCATTACTGGATTTTTGAAAAGCCACTGGATTGGACATCGCGCTAACTGACAGAGGACCAATCTTCACGCATAACGCCATCTAATATGAGTGGGCCGCATACAATGGGATGCAGGGAAGATTCAAACAGGAGAAACCCTCTCCACAATATTGTGCCATGCGTGATCGCACTCACTGAACTTAGCTCGGTCAGTCGAGCCGTGGGCATGCTGTAGACTGAAAGCAGCATTCTTTGAATGGGAACAAGTGTATGTATTTGTTACAGCTTCAGCGTCGCGCTACGCCAGATTTATTTGATGCCCTGAAAAGCCAAAGGTCTTGCAAGTACCAAGCCGCCTCTACGCGACACTCGCCCTGGTCGGCTTCACTTCTTGATGCAACCGGCTCTGGTAGATGGTTACAGCGAAATCTATGGAGTCCTCCGATGAAATCGCCAAAAGGCGATGACGATACAGAATAGTGAAATCGAGAACACCGCCGAGACACTTCACAAACGACTGTGCATGCTCGAGATAGGGTTCTACTGCTGTGCTTTCTGGTTCTACTGACCTTGGCTAGATTTGTCGTACGAGTAAAACCCTTCCGAGTCACAAGCTACGATCTCAACACAGCCGCTGCAGCTCCTCAAGTCACTGGCTCGAGCTTCGTGCAGTTCATTACGCGATCAATTTGATACATTCGTTTGTTGACGCAGTGGAGTGTTTCAGGTACGGAGGAATTCACTCGCGGATCGTGTCGACGAAAGCGTAATGTCCGCTCACTCCCTTGGACTATGGACACACTCCAGAAGTAGAACTTAGATGCCAGAGTCCTTTCGCTATCAGTCGAATACATTGCAGTGATCAACGTACTGCTCGTCGCAGTTGGAAAAGCGTACAAACGCTTAAGCGAGATGAGCGACAGATTTGGATTCCTGCGTGTCTTGTTCAACTCCGAAGTGGATGCAGTTCGAGAGTTCATGCTCGAAGCTCGTCGAGCTGATCGGGAAGATCTATCACCTGACCCACAGAAGAAATGATTAGTTCCAAGTTCATGATGAAAGAGTCAGAGCCCAGACTCGGGCCGTACTGAACTGCGATATGTACAGTTTTCTCAATCGAGCGACAAACTCACGATTCTTTACCAACGTGTGAAGTGCTGCTTCGAATTTACTCTCACTGAGGTGTCGAACTGGCTCCAGGGAGCGCTTCGTTTTCGAAACTCAAGCTTATCAAGAACCTCTTCATCTCACGATGGGCAAGCAGAGACTGTCAATCTTGACCATCATTTCAACCGAATCCGATGTGCTCAATTCCATGCAGGTGACGTATCATATCTGAGTTCGCTGCCGTTGATCAACGCAGCGAGCTTGTCCAATTTGATTAAAGGCACCGTGTGTATGTTCTCGTGATGCTGGAATGACACTGCTCATATATTTGCGGTCCGCTGAAGTCGGCTATTAATCACCATTTCGGATTTTCTCTTGCCCAGAGGGTTTTAGAAGTTCGAAGATTTTTAGTCGAAGTTGTTAGTATGATTAATGCAGTGCAGTCGTTGTTATTTTGCTTAATATTAGTTCCATCTCTATCTCTTACTCTCAGCAACAGCATTTTTTGTGATTTGATTTTAAATGAGCTCAGAGATAAGTCATCAGTCATAGATTAAGTCACAGCCATATCAATAACAATCCGCCCATCTGTCATATTGCACATTTTCAATTGTAATTTGTGAACATATATGCCAAATCATTCCTGATCAGATCTTGCCAAATCTATAGATACAAAGTTCAGTTGTTGATGAAAAGCAGTTAAATTTAAGTTTGTTGATTAACTCCAAATTTGCCCCCCCCCCCACAATCATTGTGCCCCATGGCCCCCCACATGGTAAATCCAGCCCTGCCTGCCGGTGACCAATTCTCAAATCGTCACACCCACCTGGATGGTGGGACACTGCATGGACACTACACAGCATGGCAAACGTTACAGACACGGATGGTGGGACACCTCGCACTGACATTCGACCACAGACACCAATGTCGTCCCGTGTTTTGCGTAGATCGGTGACAAAAAATTTCAACATGTAATCAATTCAGAATTCAGCTGTAACACAACAAATATGACAAAAGTTGAGGGTGTGATACTTTTTGAAGCGCCCTATACACTTTACCATCACCACTGCGGTCATGCCGACCTTAATGTTTATTTATTCATCTAACTTTTAGCCATTCTACTCCCTACATACCATCTGGAGAGTGGTGCTGCCACCCAGCAGTTTCAGGACTAGGTTATATCCTGCATTGCATCACAACACACAGTCGACAGCAGCAGCTTAAATTACTGTAGTGTTATTTCATTTATATCATTTTACCATCTCGACTACCTCAGGACAACCTTGAATTTATTTCTTGATGAACTATTTCATTTTTGTATTGATTATAAACTTCATATGATTAGAATGAGCAATTATTTATTGATAGAATTACTTATTGATTTTTACCTTTGTAGAACTGACACACCAACTATTAATTTTTGGTTTCTACTATACCCTTCCATCTCATAACTGCTCATTACAAACCACTTTTAATATTAAATTTGTATGCCTTTTCAAATCTACAACGTACGACATATCCATCTTGATTGTATTATTTAGATACACTTATCACCACTACTACCCGCTACATACAGTACCACCTGAGATATTTATTTGTATAACACTTTCGCCATCTCCACTACCAACACAAAGTTTGAATAAAAATTAAAGTCCCGTTAGTGCAGTGAGGCTTATGTTGTCAATGACTTGTTGCTTATTTTTTTTTTGTGTTAGCTGTTAAATTGTTGCAGCAAACTACAAGTATCTCTGATTTTGTACTCTCACTTTGCACAAAATTTGATATTTACATCTCCATGAAACAACTATCTTCGATTTTCGATATGACGGGGAGAAATGTCTTTTTTTTAAACCAATCACGGTTTAAGACTCGTGGAGGAGCATGGCACTCCATTCTCTCGTTATTGCAATGCCAAACAATGGCATTAGCGAGGCATTGGAAAATTATAATACAGTACATGGTTTTTGAACTTAGGCATCTTAGCATCATTGAGCTATTATAGGTCGAATGTGAATGCCAATCCCTCTCCCCCCTACCCTCTTGCAAGGCCATACGGTTCTTAGAAAATGACAAACATTGCTCAATGATGTACCTATGATTGCTTCCAGAGGGAAAATATTTGGCATTGCGCAAATGGCAGTAGGAATGATTCAACTTTACTGAGAACAGATCGGTATGGTTGACTCTTGTGGCTACCAGTAAGGAGGTTAAAATAAGGTTCACTGGAAAAATACTTGCATTCCACATTAGCAGCTTTAGTGCCCCAGTATCTCATGAAAAAAAATGACCCTTCCCATCCGATTCCCCTCCCCCCCTCTCCCAAATCACCTCCTCCAACCACCTCTGTTCAATGTCGCTGTCTTTCTGCACACACCATAGCTATGTCTTGCCCTCAAAATAAGAAATTACACGTTGTGCGCAAGCCGTTGTTACCGACGTAGGAGGTGACAGAGACTCATGACAAAGGAGAGACCAAGGCCTGGGTTCACAGCCATGACTGAGGGGGGGGGGGGGCATCAAAGGAATATATTCATTGCCAGTTACCCTGGCCAGCTGCTCAGCTGGGTGGAGACGCTGCAATGATTTACAGTCCAGCGAGAATAGCACATGCGCCTATCACTTGGCCACTATGGCACTTGCATGCAAAGAGTGCCTCGAGATTACACACAGCGCAACAAACGCTGGGCTTTTAGTGATTTAATTCAGCTCCATTAAAGTGTTCTGTTGATCCGCATGCAAAAATAATTAAATTATCATCGGACATTCTGAACAAACAGCTAATTCCAGGGATGATCCACCTCCAAAAGGAAACCTGCCAGTGTTTGTTATAAAACAACGGCCATTGCATATAAAACAAGAAAAAGAGCAATCAGAGATTGCAGACCTCGACAGGACTTGTTTTGTGTGTTGTATGTGTAGTTTTGTGGTGGAGATATTTTTGTTTGTGCGCGGTTTGTGTACTGGTGTGTTACGTAATTATTTTCGAGACAAACGCACAACTGCCCACTTTATTAACTTGCCTGGCAAGTGATGACCGGTTACCAAGGACGTCCTGCTTGATGCCAACCCCACTTTGGATCGGACACCTGACCCTGAACCCATGACGTATATTATTATTCAATTGAATTTACAATGGGGATTAAATAAATTCAATTTCAAATCAAATGGCAGACCAAATAGTTATCGTCCTGCATTGCGAGTAATCCAAAGAACTCAAACAGAAAAACTCAAGATGAAGTTGCAGGAGGAACTGCATCGGGGATTCACCATTTCAGCTGCTTACTCCTCTACCCTCAACAATCGGGCAGAGCCAAGTGAGCCCTTATTTTTAAAAATAATTTAATAATAAAAAAAACATTTTCTTAAACCCAGATCAAAAATTAAAATTAATTTCGGGCTGCCAGACCTGCATTCAATTCAGTTGAAATTTAAAAATCTTATTCCCCATCACTACTTTATCATAAATGTTGAAATTTTCACATCGATTGGATTTAAAGCAGTTTAAGAGAGATTTTTTTGAAGATTTTCATTCAATCAATATGTGCTGCCACGGCCATGCTGACATCACAATAATTTTTATTTGGTGAATACCCCTGGTATCCATCAAGTGCTTGGGGAAGCATTTGTATGAAGTTTTCGCCTCGATCTGTTCAGCACTTCCCGCAAAGAAGATTTCTGAAGGTTATTTTCCTTAAAAAACAATATGTGGTGTCGAATCAGTATGACACTCTATGACGTCAACAAATTTTTTTCTGAACAAACAACAACGCAAACAAGCCGGTAGGCGACGGGGATTCGCTAGATCGAAGCGCTGGATACATGCTTTCATTCTGACTGATTCACCGACGAAGATTCATTGCCAAGACGTATTGGTCACATCACAATTGTTCCTCTGCCTGCAAATTTTCATTGCGGTATTTTGCCAACTGGCACTCTTCATAAGAAAATGACAGAAATAGACAACCTATTTTGAAGATACCATTTGAAAAATAATCGGTCTTGCTGGTTTGTGCTGTGGAAGCCTTCGCGTTGCAGGAACACACACACACACACACACACACAACACACACACACAACACACACACACACACAGACGGAAAACCCGATAAACACTTCTCTCAATCGGCTCTTGTTTGACCACAACCTCCTGAGCAACACATATATTTTTCATAAGCCACGCCCACTTTACACATTGCGACGCCTACTTTCCTACGCCATCCCACTTTCCTACGCCACTACCCATTTT
Source organism: Eptatretus atami (assembly GCA_035128595.1). Lineage (NCBI taxonomy): Eukaryota > Metazoa > Chordata > Myxini > Myxiniformes > Myxinidae > Eptatretus > Eptatretus atami. The sequence goes on from JAXMNL010001527.1 coordinate 8,961, forward strand.
TCATCAACCACGTCATTTCCGCTAAGCTCCGCCCACTTTCCTAGCCCTCATAAAAAACTGACGGTGAGCTAGGGCACATCCGATTTTTTGTAAGGACTACCATTTGGAAAAAAAAACCTCAATCAAAAACGGCTCGAGTAAATTTCTAAATATCTCGAGTGTTTAATTCCTAAGGTGGTTTCTCCATATTCAAAATGAAAGGACAAGTATTGAAAATACTGTACTCGTTTTTTCGGGCCGCTGCACAGCAAACGGTGTGGTTGCTAGGCAACGAAATTCAGCACCACCTCCCAACAAATACTGCACATGTTGGAACAAAGTTTCATCGAAATCAGTTATGCTTGGTTTGTGCTGTGGAGCTACGCATTGCAGACACACACAAACACCACACACACACACACAGGAAAACCCGACAATAAGGGATATCTGCATATATAAGCAAGTAATCCAACAAACATCCAAATAAACCAATGTCACCCGTGGGTGATCCGTATCTTGCCAACAAGTGACACGTGTGACTTCTTAAGGTCCACACTTGAGTGAACAGAGCTGCTATCCACCAGGAGCGACTCCTTGAGGAATATCTGCCCTACGAGAGATTCCGATGAGAATCGTTCTACGAGTAACCATGAAAAATTATGCGTTTGCCTCAGACGCACCAAATGACGTCATAATGTCTCAAGCTTGATATATACTGTAAGCACTCATCGAGGTGTTCAATTGAGGTACTACACGATATGAGTTCCTAAACTTAAAATTGACCTTGGGTCAAATATCGTTATTGACCTTAGGCGTTAACCAATGAGGTCAAGGCCAATCGCCACCAAAATTAATCCTGAATGCACAGACCATGAACTAATATTCCCATGAAGTTTTGAAGACGATACCGATCAAGAATTACTCAAAAAAATGAGGGTTTATGTCTATTACCCTGATTTGCCGAAAAAGGACCTGACCTTTGACCTTGACCTTTCAAAAATTTTTTATGCGCTGAAAGGACCTCCTATACGGCAACTCTGATTGCGCAAAAGTTGACAAAATTCTCCAATGAAAACTGTGCCTCTGCAGAGTGATTTATACGTGATTACAGAAAAAAAAAAACAACAACAAACAAAAAAAACACATGAATGTCAAGGCCATCGCCACCAAAAATATCAGCTTGAGCGCCAGACCATTGAACTCATTCCATGAAGTTGAAGGACGATCGATCAAAATTACTCAAAAAATAAGGTTTTTGTCGATTACCCGATTTGCGAAAAGTGACCTTGACCTTTTGACCTGACCTTCAAAAATTTTATGCCTGAAAGGGACCTCCATAGGCCTCTGATATGTGGTTACAAAAAATTTCCAATAAAACTGTGGTCTGCCAGAATTTTTTTTTCGTGATTACAGGACAAACAAACAAACAAAAAAAAAATTAAAAAAAAAAATAAAAAATAAAAAAAAAATAACATTACAGACTACTAAACATAATCTTTGCAAAAAACTTCGTTTTGGCAAGATAACAACAGACAGAATTACTGACAATAAGGGTCACCTATTTCGGCGACCCAACAGGACAGACAGACAGAATAACAAGCCGGTAGGCGACGAGGGTATTGCGAGGATCCAAAGCGCTGGATACGTTGCTTTTGAATTCTGACCGATCCACCGCCGAAGAATCATTGCTAAGGTATTGGTTCACATAGCATTGTCCTCTAACCTGTCAAGATTTTTCCTACTTGCGTATTTTGCCAACTCTGCACTCCTCATAAAAATGACGGTTAATAAGACACTATTTTTGAAGGACTACCATTTGAAACAATAATCGGTTTTGCTGGTTTGTGCTGTGGAGCCTCACTTTGCAGACACACACACACACACACACACACCACACACCACACGGAAAAACCGGAATAACTTCTCTCAATGCTTCTTGTTTTGACCACAACCTCCTGAGCCACACTTAATATTTTTTCCATAAGCCACGTCCCACTTCCTACCGCCCACTCCCACTTTTCATCAACCACGTCCACTTCCCTAAGCTCGCCCACCTTTCCTAAGCCGCCTCATAAAAAATGACGTAAATAGACAACCAATCTTTTGAAGACTACCATTTAAAATAAAACCTCAATCAAAATCGGCTCGAGAAAATTTTCTAAATTCTCGAAGTGTTTAATTCCGAAGTCTCGTTTCTCTAACATTCAAAACGCAAGGACAGCATTGAAATATTGTACGTGGTTTTTGGCCGCTGCACAGCAACGGTTTGGTTGCAGGGCAACGAAATTCAAACGCGCACATTCCCAGACCATTATGCACCTGTTGGCATAATTTCATACGATGAATCGGTTTTTGCTGGTTCGTGCTGGTGGAGGAAGCTCCGTTGCAGACACACACACACACACACAACACACACACACGGAAAACCCGACAATAAGGATATCTGCCCATATATAGCGATCCAACAAGAAGACGTCCGTTGCGATACTGCCAAAATTCATAAACAAAATTTGACCTCCAAAAAAATAATGGTTGGCTGAATTCCCAATGACCAAATATTCAACTCCTCTTCAAATTTTCAAGTGAATCAGATGGAAAATTGACAATTGTAGAAATTCGGCCTATGTTGTTCTTTTGGGCCTTATGTTGACCTCGAAATAATTGGTGGTTGAATTCAGTGACCTGATCTTGCAAACCCTCTTCAATTTCAAGTCAATGAGATGAAATTGAGGATGTTTAGAAATCCATCCTTCATTGTTGACGTTGGACCTATGTTTACATTTCGGTCGATGTTGACTCAAAAATAATCAGGCTCGGTTTTGAATTCGTGACCTGAAAAAAAAAATTCCTCTCTCAAATTTTAAAGTCAATCAGATGAAAATTGAGGATTTATGAAAGACCCACCTTCGTTGTTGACCTTCGGCCTATGTTTGACCCTTTTGACCTTCGACCTCAAAAACAAAAAGGGCTCATCCTAATGACCAAGTCTACACCTGGTGAAGTTTCCAATGAACATCGGCTTTTAACATTGCGTGCCTGTACTGGTGGCACAGACAAGGCCAAACAGACAGACAGGACAGGATAACAAAAATCGAAGCGACCAATATAATGAAAAATCTTTGATTTTTCCAAGTAACAAGAAGAGACGTCGTGCAGAGTATTGAGGACTTGCAAAACCATAAAACAAATTTTGTCCTCAAAAATAATTTAGTGGTCTGAATTCAACTGACCTAATGTGCAACTTCTCTTTAAATTCAGTCAAATGAGATGAAAATTGAGGATTATTAGAATACAAACCTTATCGTTGTTGTTACCACTGGGAGACTTATGTTGACCTTTCGGCTCCATGTTGACTTCAAAAAATAATTGGCCCTGGTTTGAATTCAGTGGACATGACAAACATATCTCTTCAATTTCAAGCAATGGATGAAAATGAGGATTTTTAGAAAATACCCCCATATTTGTTTGACGTTGGGCCTATCCTGAACCTTGTTGGGCTATGTTTGACTCAAAAATGATTTGGCTCGTTAATTCAGAGACCAGGAAATATAAATCCTCTTCAAACTTTCAAGTCAATCGGCATGATCCTAATTGACAAATTTTAGAAAATCTGGCGATGTTGACCTTGCGGTCTGTGTTTAACCTTTTGATCAATGTTGACCTCAAAAATATTTTCGGTTGGCTTGGAATTCAGTTGACGCTGAAACAAACGTCCCTCTTCAAAATTTCAAGTCAATCTTGCATGAAAATTGAGCTTTAGAAAAATTCCACCTAAATTGTTGACCTTTGGCCTATGTTTGACCTTTTGACCTAAAAAAAACAATAGGCTTCTTACTTATGACAAACTCTACCATGTGGTGAAGTTTTGTGAAGATCAGTTTAAAATGTGAACTGAATGGCAACAAACAGCCAGGACGGAATAACAAATCGAGTGCTTCACCAATATTTCTTGAAAAAATCTTCGTTTTGCAAGTCACTCACAGACAGGAATCAGAGACCGAGCAACCAATATAGTATGTATTGTTGAATGTTCAATTTCGCAGGAAACAAACAGACAACAGGGGTGAAAACTTCACCTCTTTTCCACCTCGGGAGAGAGTGGTAACATGGGTGGTGAGCTTCCTTCATTAACCAATTGACTCAGATTCCAGGCTGCCATCTATCTTTCCCCATTCACTCAGCAAGTGAACCCATGCCACCCCCAACAAATGGGAGTCTCTCATGTCAAGCCAGCCCGCCGCGGTCGTGACGTCACAATTCTATTTCCGGTCACTCCCTTCATATTGTGCCGATTTTCTGACTGATTTTGGTTCTCAGACATGAAGTAAATTTTCGAATATAAAAACCTTACTCTCAGAAATGATAGCAAACCACGCCCGTAAGGTTGTTAGCTCACCCCAGACTAAAGTCCAGGTGACGCTTTGCGATATCGACTACGTGTCCGGAGCTGAGTGAGCGAGTCAGTCAGTCCGTAAACACTCAGTCAGTTATCGCTTGAACCAAACCACATTTTGATGAAACTTTGCCCGCAACCGTTCATACACCCGTGACAAACCAAACTTATTCAGCATTAAATTAATTTAGGGTCTGGGGCGGGGGGGGGGGGGTGAGTGACTGTTGCTCGCTGTCACAGGTGAGCTTCAGGACACGCGGTCATATTTTTGTGTTTTCAGTTCCATTGCCATTCATGGTGTTCCTTTTCTTGCCGCTTGAACAAACCGCTTATTGAATGCAATGAAATCAATGAAGCATATTTTATGTTACTCATACGTGAACTAAAAGGAAAATACTTTACCAGTCATTGCAAGAAGAGGTTTTATCCATGACAATCGGCATTTATGTACATGTTATAGGTTACAAAATGGCTCAATACTTTAGCCCCCTCCCCTCCCCACAAAAACACCTTTCAACAACCTTCTCGTCAGTCATTCCCATATCTATTTCCATCCCTTGCCCTACATCTGTCCTTGTTCGTGCTCCTTCTCTTTCCAATAGCTCCATCGGCCATGTTTCTTCTTCTCATCCTCATTTTTTTTACATACAGATTCCTTTTTTTCGAACTATATCACTTTATCTCGAACCCTCGTCCGTCCATCAAAGCGTACGTGAATATGTAAATGTTATATATTGAGTTTCGCGGAGACATTATCCTCCAAGGATCGGACCAACACCTCGACGATAGGAGTTGTGCAAGTGAGCAATAAATATCTAGATACCTCTGAACAGGTGTTTATCTTCGTCTGGTCTTATACCAAAGGTTTCTCCTACTGGAGCTGAGGCACAGTCACAGACTGGGGTTGGTCGCCTACCTGGTCCTTGCGACATGTCCGAATGGAGAGATACAGATCTGCAGATCCCTACCTTGTTGATCTGCGCAGAAAACAAAATCATTCGTCGTGTCTTGGTGGCTATGAACGTTTGCTTAATTGCTGAAGGGCTCATCTGGTGATACTGTCCTGAATGGACGATAAGGCACGACAAATACGAGGCTAGGGGTGCAGCTCTTCGTGGGGATCTGACATCAATGGACCTAACAGACAGGTTGATAAAAGAAAATTAAATACAAACAACCATCCTAATAGACGGTGAGTGTCGGGGATCACCTCGTTGCTCGTGTCTTGTCAAGACTGCAGGTGTTATTCATCCTACCTCTGATTGTAGGCTTGTTCCTTTTGGCTGATGGTCCTCTGGACTGGCTCGCAGACGATGACTCTCTCTGTTGTCATCTACTTTCGTTTTTTTCACAACATTTCATACTCACACAATGTTTTGTACTGCTAGTCCAGACTTATGTCTTGTATTGGGGAGAGGAGGTGCCTGGATAACCAATCGTACACATCCCTTTTTAATGGTGGTGGCCCCATTGGTAAATACGCCTAGCCCGGAGATCTCTCTAGATCCGTCTCGCAACACGCGCTAGACATTCATAATACCGCCCCCGCCCCACGGACGCGCCCACGGACTCAAAGAAGCGAAGCAGAACAAGCGCAAACTCCTGTCAATTAGCATAGTGTTGTGTTGCCTGCAGCCACTGTCTTGAAGACATGAATTAACCTGGCTGTTGAGCTCTTACGTGAACACAAGATAATACCGTCGAGGGCTTTGATCTGTGCCGGCATCTGTGTGCTGTGGATGGTTGGGAGTGGGGGTGGGGCGGGAGGGGGGATGAACCTGCTCTGTTCAAGGCGCCGGGAAGGTGGAAATTCATTGGGACGCAGGCATCCGGATCACGATGTCGTTTCTCTCGCAAGTCGGACGAGACGATCGAGGGCGGGTGCTTTAGCATCAGGAGAGTGCTGCTGGGACAAAGCGCGGGAAATGATGAAGCAGCGAACAATGGCCGCGGCTGGACGCGGGACGCGACCGGAGACGCGGTCACCACCCTGATGCCTGCGAGTGGACAAAGCTGTTTGATTCACCGCCCCTGTGAAAGGTGTGGTGCGGGCTCGGAGTCTCGGTGATACACCCTGTGTTCTGCACTGAGGCAGACACTGGAGGCTATTTATTGCACTTGTGTCCGTGGGAGGGGAGCACAGCGACTCTGGGACGCAGCCCCCAGGAAAGGTGCAGGATGAGCGGGGGCAGGCGCTTCCGTCCAGTTTGGTCCTCCCTGGGGAGTCGCAGCTCCCTCGTCCAACCCACCACAACCCCCCTTTCCACTACAGCCCACTCGAAGTATGGTTACACAACACATGGGCTTCACACAACCGAAACCACAATTTCCCAGCTTCAAACTGACAGCAATCAGCTAGACCCCTTAATTGCCTGTATATCTTACAGCGTGTCTCATTGATGGAAGCACCTAGTTGGCCTTAATTTTTTGCCAAAAGTCACACAGGAGATTTAAATTTCAAAATTCAGGTGTCCCTTTTACGTTGCATTTTGCATATCATCGAATTCGACTTGTGCATATATACGACAAATAGATTGCTGGAAATGCGCTCGGCAGATATTCATTACGTCATGCGATCAACAACGACGCTGACATGGAACAAGTAGATTAGAGAATGAGGATTTCATCAATAGCTAACTTTTATTGAAGACCAAGTCTTAGTGATCTCAAAACTTTTTTTGTGTAAGTAATCAATATTGACTCTTGTCTTCTGCTTTTCTTGATTATATTATTATATTATATTACTATATATATATGTATATTTATATATAATTATATATATACACAATATATAACTAAAAACTCATCTTGCATAAATGAATGTATGGATGCATGTTCCCGAAAATGCAGCCAAACGGTTACACGGATTAGTGCAATAAATTTTTAGGGCCACTTACTCACCATCTCGCCTGCGGTGTGCCAGTATCAACATTTCATTCAAATCGGGCAACGAAAAATTATTAAAATCAATTCCCGGATTCAGTCAAGGACTCTTTGGAGAATTTGACATTGCAAACAACCTCACGGTATAGTTTTTGCTGGAGCTATCTTTTATTTTTATTTTTATTTTTTGAAATGATTTTTTTAATCAACTCTGTCACACGGGAAACCATACGGGTTCATTCGGGTCATCTTTAGTATATGTTCACCTAGTATATGTATATATATATATATATTATATATATTATATATATATATATATATATAATATATATATATGTGTGTGTGTATGTATATATGTATTTGTAATATATATGTATAGTATATATATATATTTATATTATATATATTATATATATATATATATATATTATTATATATATAATATATATATATAGTTGCGGATTTGGAAAGCTATCGCACCTCAACATTCAGGTCCTTTAAGCTCAGTTATATCGGTAGTGCATGTTGCCAGTTAGGCGTCCCGACCCTAGTCTAATGGCAATTTGATGTTTCATGTGCTGCGATTTGTATAAGGAAAACCTCATGAACAACAACAACAACAACAGCAACAAAATGCCGTTGGTGCGGACACAGCTACGGAGCAGCGCAGCGTCCCCTGCGCGCTCACTGGAACTGCGGGGCGTGTTCAGACTGATCCCCATTCTGGATTACTTGCCTTGTTGCATGGCTAAAGCACGCTCGCGGGGGGGGAGGGGGGAGATGGAATGCGTGCAGCCCCCACGGCGACGGCTGAGTCAACGAAGGAGAAAAGCACGCTCAGAATGACATGTGCGCGCTATGCGCAGAAGATCGTCCCGGCTTGTGGAGAGGGCGGAGTTGCTTAGGAGGCGCCCCCCCCCCCGCCCCTTTCGGCGGGGAGTCCTCGGGGACAGGACGCTCAGCTCTCCCTTTATTCCCCTCCACTGTTGCGTGCGCGCAGAGGATTCGTTCTGTTCTGGCGTCTTGGTGCGGGTCGTCATTTTTTTCTTCTCAGTTTCTGGTCCAGCCAAGTGGTCGCGCACGAGTTCTGGAGGGACACAGCCAGCAATGGAGAAAGGGAGAACGGCTCCCAGTGGTCGCCATCTCCTCCTCCTCCACGCGAATCGCGAGCCTGTGCAATCACTTACGGTCTCACCTCGGCCGGCTGCGGGTTGCGCCGTGCGAGTCCCCGGTGAACCGGAGCTCTGGAAGGCGCGAGATCGCCAGCGTGCGTTGGCGGCCACGGGTAGGCCAGCCATTCCTGGTCCTCAGCTCCCTGTCCTCTGAGCTGAAGGATCGGAATAAAGGCTCGCAGCACACCATTTCTGCCTGCGTTGCGTATGTTGTTGTGGCGCCAGTCTGGAGATTAAGTAGAGATGTTGTTTAAGTGCATGCTTCGTTGTTACATTCCACATAGACACCGGTTGGAGGCTTTGCTCGTGTCTTGTCCCATCCCCCCATTGACTGCTTACGTGCTTTGTTAAAATAACAAAACCCCCATTGTTTGACTGTCAGCCTGCTCGTTGCGTCATTTTCCTACCATTGACTGCCACGGCAGTATCGGGAATTAACTGGCTTTTTTAAGCCGCATAAAAGTGATAAATCGGGTCCGCGGGATTTGGCGGAACCAAACCGCCTCGGCTTCGCATACGGAATAGCACGCTTAAAGCGGCTCAGTTTTGTTTACAGGTCCCGTCGAGGTACTAACTCCTTGGTATTTCTGTCCGCACGAACTAATTAGGTAAATCCGATAAATTCGCGCGATCGACCCTGTAGCGCATGACGAATAATTGACTGTTTATGATGCGTTAAGGCCTCCGTGGCGGTGAGATCCGGGTTTGGTCTGGAAAGCACGACTGGATTGCGGCCTTTCGGTGGGCACGCGACCGCGATTGCTAACAATGGTCATCCGCATGTCCGAACGCGGCGGCTGCCGTGACGCTCACGGGCCAAACTCAGCCGCCAGGTTGTGAGTTTGCTGCGGCTGGTGTGCATAGAAAAACAAAAGATGAAAAAGTAAGCCTCGCCACTTCAGTAAACAGGATTCTGGGCAGGGGTGGGAAGACCCCCCTTGCTTAGGGCGCAAGGAGACAACTAGTTAGGGGATGCGGGTTTAGAGTTAGTTAGACCGGCTTCATTGGGGACGTGAGTGTTCCTCATGAAGCCGTTGGAATGGATTAGTTTCGAGGATTTCAGCTTAGATTAGAAAAATGGGCATTTTTGTTATTTGGAGGACACTGACACAAGACTTCTGGACATTTGCTAGACCCGTGGGACTGGATAGCTCCCTTAGCTATGTAGAGTAAAAGGATGTGCTATAGTTTAAGGGATGACGAGGGAGCACGAGTGGTGAGGGATCTCGTGAGAAAGAATAGGCAGTGTTCAGTGATTGTGAAGCGATTGATATGTGTGAAAAGTGAAAAATGTACTGACGAGTGAGTGAGGGCCAGGGGCTGTGTGAATGAAGGCAAATGTGTTGCATGGTGCGATGAAGTGATTGCGGGGAGGATGTGATTCCCACCCAAGGACCCCAGGGTAGGGTAATGTTAGTTAGTGGGTTAGCCAAATTCACAAAAACTGGACAG
>JAXMNL010001528.1:4704-18707 GCA_035128595.1 Eptatretus atami
TATATTGTAACTCGCATTTCTTAAACATAATATATACTGTTGATTGATAATCATCTGTAAGCAACAAACTCTCCCCATTGTTCGGTTTTCACCTCCATTTATTTTCATATTTATATTCATTACACTTCTCAGTTCTTGAATCCCCGTGTATCAGTCCTCAATGTCCATCGCACCAAAATTACTTCCCCCATTGGGGTATAGACCCACCAGCCATGTATGGTTTTTCATTATTTAGTTTCATTATTATTTATCATTTAGGTGCTTTCAATGTTCTGTTTTTTCCAATTTTGTATTAATGGCTTTGATCCACTCACCAAATTTCACCTTTACCTACCTGAAAAGTACACTAAATTAATCAGTAGTGTTGGAATGGGCCTCTATATGATAAAATAGTGCTAGATCATTATTTATTTTAACTGCCCTTCTGTACAAATATGAATGAAATAACATGATAGGACGCGAGATGGAAGTAATCATAATATAGGAAAGACTAAATGTGATGATGACACATCAATATGTTACGATAGAAGAAAGAAAATGTTAATACAAGCCTCCAGAGCTCCAGAAGCATAACGTATATTAGATGCTTCAGCTCAAAGATATAAGACTTATTTAATCTGAACAAATGCCTGTACTATTTGATAATAAGTTCTAATCACTGGGAACCCATTCACTGGACATAAGCCATTAGCTTGGAAATGTGTTCACTCTTTGTTCTTGATTACGAATCTCTGTGAACAAGATGATTCTTCACACTTTGACACAAGAAATATGATTGTCTTGGTTGTCTCATATGGACCATAAGAATAAAATGTACGCTTCCATGGAGCATGGAATATATCAAAAAGGTTATCTTCCCAAAACTGAAAGATAATCTATTTAACAAAAGCTTTGTAGAGATGTACGCGGACTGAAGAAAGTTAAAGAGTGGCGTTTAAATCCGCTAATTGACATTATGAGATTCAGATGTGAAATCAAACAGATATACCATGTTACTTCGGTTATTCATAAAATTAACACGTTCTCCTTAATGTATTGTTTGCGCGGGAGTCGAGGAAGGTAATCTGGCTTCCTCCTCAGCTGTTCTACCAGCATGTCTGAAGCATTTAGTTATGACACTGAAATCCTGCTGTAAAAGAAGTCTCCAACAACCCCCCCCCCCTGCAACAAAAGAAAGGAGGAATACATAAATAAATACAAATAGAATGTGATAACGTCGTTTGTCATAATCATGAAAATTCCCCAAAATTGTATGTAATAAACAAACTTGGTTGTTGGAAACAGTGTGGTGTTTCTACTGTTATCAGGACGCACTCACGTAATTGGTGGTTAACCGTGTCCCTGCAAATAACAAATGCAAATTTCCTGCAAAATAATAGGTACTTCCTTCAGTTGTTCGCATCTTCCCACACACTCTGCTGCATTTGGGCGAGATTCCTGCTCTAACAGCATATGAGGTATCTGGAACGGCACAGGGATGAAGCAGATAAACAAGAGACTTTGCAGGCCTCAAATTTGCAAAATAAAACAGCATTCTTTATATTATTTCTCCTTCACCCCTCCTCCATCCCCCACCAAACTTCTCACTCCCTTCCTTCTCTACCTCTATTTCCTCTTTCTATCTCTTTTCTCTTTCCAGTTTCTCATTTTTTATAATCGCTCCAAATTTGATACCATGACAAGCACAACGAAGAAAGTTATCCCACGTTGCCGGAACACATGTCCACAGTGTGCATTATCCGAGTCATGGAGAGCTCACGTTGATAATACATCTTGACCTCTAGCTTCTGTCTTGAAATTCTCTTGGGCCAAGTGAAGGGCGTTTCCACACTTCCTATATCCACTCGAGGGGTCGAAGGAGGTGGCAGGAGAAAGAAAACACACACCCACAAACTCCAAATATCAGTTAAAATTAAAATCTTGCTGGAATGCGAATCACTTTAGGCCTTATCTCTACAAGAAGGCATATTCCCAGATTATCAACTCACCATTTCTACTCATTAAAAGCACTGTCCCATCGTCTCTGTGTTTATTTCATGCTCATTTGAGCTCAGGAGGTACTTCGTCCCTCGTGCTTGTAGGCTAGCAAACAGCAGTTTTGAGCCCCCCGATGAGCATCCGCATAGTCTGTCACTCCTGGCGACCGCATTGAATCCTTGCGTTGATGGCGGTCACCCCGAATTGAAGCACAACACCAAAGCTGTGGTTTTGCCAGGAAAATAATAAATAGATCTAGCCCAAATGGACTACATTGCCTATCATTTTGCTTAATCTGATGGCATGCTCCCATGAGGTGGGCAGCAACAATGCATGATGTCACGTAATGCCGGCGCAGAAACCACATTCGTAGAGTCTTACTCGGGCCTCCCCCACAGAACAAGCACCTTTGTCCTGACATAGTAGGTATACAAAAGAGAAATAAAATCGAGCATCACTTACAAATGGGAACAATCGTGATAGACTTAGCAAATAAAAATAATCTTGGGGTAAAAAAAATCCCCCCAAAAACAAGCCAATCATTAGTCTTCATTATACACATCCATACGTGTGTGTATCGATTACAATTCTCAAACACTGCAATCCCTCTTGATTAGCACATGAGAAATCTTTTCTAAGCATTGATTCTAACTCTTAACTGCTTGCTTCTGTTTATATCTTTTTTTTCATACCATTATTCATTAATTTCCTTCATCTCTGCTAATATCCCTATATTATGGCTGATAATACCCTGTGGTAAAAAAAATGCAATTACTTGCTTCCATTTTGAAGTCTGAATTATTCTCACATCCTATAGGTTGTGGTAAAAATATATTCTAATTTTCTATTCATTCTCTATTTAGAGTGAGAATGGCTATTGGGCCCTTAAAAAAAACTCTCATCCAACCGCACGGATAGATGGGCGCTCTGTTTATCAGTATATGTCTTATCCCTGATTACACCAAATGGACATCATGGAAGCATCCGAATATATTTTTAAATATGCCAATTATTTTTCGAAACATATCCCCAATGATCTATGTTACTCTGCCTGGCAGATAGCAGAGAGGAATGCTACTCGTTTTGATCGTCTAGCCTCAGTGTAATCTCGTCCCAGCTACTAAACGACAAATCTGATTTTACATGTACGTAACGCGATCAAATTTGCATCATTGGAGATTGTGAACGAGAAGACCAGTCTGTATAGCACTGCTATTGTGTTCTTAAAACCCCAGATGTTTTCATGAAAAGCAGCATTTATCGCCCACACGAAAAATCCTTGCTATGACTGAGATAGAAATTGGTCTTTTTCTCGTATATCCTTGCACATTAAGTTACCTGCTGCTATTCCTGCACAACCCTGCACCATATAAACAAATTCCACTCGCCAGGTTTTGGCAGTCATTGAACCCCGGCACAAAGAGAGAACATGAATAATATTACTCCTTTGGCACGCATTTTGAAAAAATAGCTTTCATAAAAAAGTGCTACATGCAAACAAGGTAACCATAACAACACACACTGTATTAAACAAGAGAATATTATTGCATTACTTTAAAAAAAAATGTTTTTTTTGCAAATCCTGTCAACCAATTACTCAACCAGGACGTTATGAAAATTATAAACGACAAAACTTTCACTATGAAAATTATAAAGTTTTTCATGCAACGCAAGCCATCTATAAAGGTTATAAAACGAAACACAAATCTCAAGAAAAAAATATTTGGTTCTCAACAAATATCCTAAATTATGAGAAATATATTTCCTTACAGTTACTTACCTTCCAAAGAGTCACACCCTCTACTTTCACAATGACTTGTACAGCATTAATTGATTAAAATTCAATTTTTTGTCATATCTATACCAAATATACATTAATGTTTTGACCTCATTGACATTTACCTCATTATGACAAAAATAATGATTTAATTTTACCTCAATTCACAAAAAATGACCTCATTAATGACAACTGAAAAGTTTAGACATTTTCCAAATTATGAAAAGAAATCAAAATTCTATTACTTAATTGTTCAGCCCATCATTCAATACTTGAGAACGACTTTGCACATTAGAGATTCGATCTTCTGGTTGTGTATCACTTTAACATCTGGATTTGGATTTTTCCCTTTTCCTTCCGTTTCAGCTCTGTTAATGGCGATGGGATCATGTCAGTGATGAGCAATCTCAAGTCTTCCACAGATCCAATGGATTCAAAAGTCGCCTTTGCGGCCATCAAGTCTTTCAGCTGTCTGAAGCCATTCCGTCTGAGTATCGGAATCATGCCTGTATGAACATAAATTCTCATTGCAGCTCAGCTTTTGCACTCTGAATCAGTTCTCCTCAAGATTTGCGTTATTTGCTCATTCATCTTCCCCTCTATTCGTACAAGTCTGCAACTAGGCTGCTGAAAAAGCATCCATAGCATGACGGCCGCCACAAACCATGTTCAATGAATGTGTTAGCGGAGTGATGAAGTTCAGTTTCTGCCAACATAGCACTTATATTCAGCCAAAGAGTTCAATTTCTCCTTCATCCACACAATATTTTGCTTCATGTTCAAGTCTTTCACATGCCTTTTTCAAACTACAGCTGCTGTCATGTGCCATTTCTCAAGAGTGCCCGTCGGATATAACATCCATCGACTGGGATCATATCCCTCAAGCTGAGATTTGAATGCTGCAACACTGTTTCTCCGTTCGACGTTCTCTCAACTCAGCTAAGAACTCTTATTCTTAGAAGTAGTTTCTGGTCACCTGGATGACAAGACATCTTGCCTGTTCTCAGTTGGTTGACACCACCCGAAGATTCTGGTATTTCCGTTTTCTTCCATTTCCTAATAGAGCTCACTGTCTCTGTACTTCACACTCTTAGAATTTGTATAGCCTACCAATCGTTGGCTCCTCACAATTCAAACTCAGATTTCTATGACATCCTTGCTTCATGTAGATTACTTATCTGACATACGACTATCAATGGGCCTTATAAGAAATGTGTTCTTTCTAAAATTAGTCAATCTATGATTTCACAGGTGATCCATCTTGTTAACTTCTTAAGCTGAAGAAGAACTGATTCACCTAACTCAACTTTAGGTCACACCCAAGAAATAGACGCTGGATGCCACCAGCCCATGATGCCTCACCACATCAAACACAGCACCAATATCAATATAAACAAACAAAAATGCAAAATGTTTTTTATTTTTATTTTTTTATCAAGTGTTTATGGGTTTTGTTTTCGTTTCATATTTTTGTGATTTTTGCATTTTTTTTATTCAGGACAGAGAATATGAGTAGAATGTCAGGGTAAAAAAAAAACACACATCAACACAAAACACCCCCTTAATGAGACCCCAACATCACACTCCATACATGCACACAATCACCCATCAATGCTCAAGCTACCTAAAATTCTGCCAACATCCCAACCCCTCTATCTCAATTCTTACACGTATCATTCTTACTTACCACCGAATGAAGAGTATTGTTTCTGTTCGTTGTGTTCTTGGTTTGGTGTACAGATATCCAAAGTTTGGATGGATCGATAAAATTCTGACAGTTCGTTGTGTACAAGAACGAACTATTAAGTTTGGAAGATCCGAATCCGGATCGACTACTAGAATTTAACATTTCTTCACCATGGAGAGGGAAGGGAACCGATATTATAACACGAACATCTCAATAATTTATGGCGGATCCGGATGAAACCTGTGTGACATGTGGGGTGTGACATGAAGAAGCGTTCAATTTGGTGAATCTAATCCGATCAGGATCTATATTTTTAAGTTCCTCACCATTGAAGAAGTCTAAACCGTATGAACATGACATCTCAAAAAATGTGACGATTTGACGAAACTTGGCCAATTGCTGTTGTGAAAGCACAATTATTCGATTTTGTGTGAAATGAATCCATCTGCTACTAGAATTTTTAAGTATTCTCACCAGAGGAGTATACATGATATGTTCAACATTATGCCAATATTGTTCTCGGGATCAGCATTACTGCGAGTATGCGCTCTATGATGCTTTATCCAATTAAACCTTACCACGTTCTGTGCCACTACCTTCCAGGAATCATTCTATGCTTATCTACTCTTGATATCTATGGAAGTATCATACTTTCCTGAATCTATCACCACCTCCTCTGCTATCCACTTACCTCCAGCTTGTCATCTGCAAATGGGAAGGCTTACTCTTCACCCCATATCTAATTGATGTAATTATGAATAATAATGTCCTTGTCCTGATCCTGACGTATCCTGCTTACTTAACATTCTCCCAGCAAACATCCTCCCACTATAGCCTCTTTGCTTCCTATCCACTAGCCAGTTTGCAATCAATACTACCTGAAACCCGCCATCCACAAACCTCCTTTGGCTAACAACTTCCGATGTATCTTATCAAATATCCTTCTTAAGTCCAGATATACTATGTCACGCCTTTTCCTCATCCACCCAACAGTACACTATTCATAAAC
Source organism: Eptatretus atami (assembly GCA_035128595.1). Lineage (NCBI taxonomy): Eukaryota > Metazoa > Chordata > Myxini > Myxiniformes > Myxinidae > Eptatretus > Eptatretus atami. The sequence goes on from JAXMNL010001528.1 coordinate 11,155, forward strand.
TTAAGATTTGTTAAAAATGAACTACCTTTGTTATTTGTATTAAACAAACCCACCGGTGGATATTTTCCACCATGCACATGTTAGCCTTTTGGGCTCATGGTTAGTTATCCGGCTGAGTACAAATCCCATTCGGGCGTGATTAAACCAGGCGTGACTGATTATCTTCGAGGTCGTCTAAAATAATGCACTTCTTTTCCTGTTATCGAAGCGACCATCCAATGTGCCCAATACAAGAGACTCTTACACACATGCTCTACGCAGATTATTCCAATGATATGATATATGGATCAACGTGTTTCTTGCATACCTATTGGCGGTGTGCATGCAACTACACTCGTAAAGCACAAAAACAAAACTTGTATTGTGCATGAAGTAAACATATCGACTGCTTTGATAATTCAAACACTCATCACTAGAAAACTGGACAGAATACTTACTGAAAGGAACTTTTAACCTGCCATACCCGACGCTGCTCAATGATACCATATTACATCAAATTGTGACTCATGCTGAGTGTGACATTTTGAGAGGTACGACAAAGGTTGAACCTCCGACGAAGAACAGAGATCACTGAGTATCCAGGCAGTGAAATCGAAATCGCTAACTACTGAAGTGTCAACTTTAAATTAAGAGAACAGGATTTTGAGTTCTATCAAATAAGTTAAAACATATGTTGTCGAAAAATATTACAACACTTAAATGTAAGAATACATTAGGAATAGCCAAAACTTCTCCATAGTACATGAAATACAATAAATTGCAATAACTTTATGTGCATGTAAATATGCATTAGGGATGGGCTGGATCCGCAGATCCTGATATCAAATCCCTTGCTGTGAATTAATACGATGTGGTTGACTCTCCTCTATCCTTCTGAGCTCAGCAAAATGAGTACCAGCTGCTGTTCCTGGTCGGAGTGCACCGCGTCCAGGATCGAATAGCCAAAGAGGACTGCTTCCGGCACACCAAGCTCTGCACAGATTGTATGCCGAATGTGGAATATTATCTAATTTCTACATTCTATCAGTAACATTTTGCACACATTTTAAATCCTTGACAAACAACATTGTAACATGTATTGTGCAGTTTTATCATCAAAGACGAATCCTTTCACCGCACACGTTATCATTCTTTATATATATAGTTTAGAGTTTCTTCGTCAAGATGCAGTGTTATTAATATGATTTATGTCTTCCTTTTTATGAATATTTTATCATTTAACTTTAAATATTCACGGATCACACAGTCAATATATTAAAAGCATCTTGCCCTTTACAAGGAATTACAGATATTTGAAACAATAAATACAGTATTCAAACAATGATAAATACAGCACTCCAGTATCAAAGAACTCTGCTGGATCGGTTTCATGCTACTCCTCTCGCTCAACCAGGGTCTCCAACCTTTTGCGAGGGCCACAAACAAATTTAGGCGAGCCGCACCCAAAAAAAGGAAGCTAAAATTCCAAAAAAAAAATATAATTAATATATCAGAAATTTAAACAAAATTATCCTAATATAATTTTCTTGCCCAACGAATATGATAAATGAATAATCTGTAAAACAATGTGTCAATATGAATCAAAATCAGAATAAAATTACAGAATCTTGATCATGACCCTGACAAATTGCAGGTATCACGTCCGCATTGTAAGAAACTTAATATGCACCCCGGCCCAATAAATCCGTCTAATGGCCGCATTGCCCCGGGCCATCAGGTGAGACCCTCTTCAAACCATTCGCACAACAGTGAGCCTCATTAAAAACATTTTGCAAAATCACCCCCCTAACAGGAAAAATAAAAAACAATGAAAACATACAGAAACCAGCACACCAACAAAGCACACACACACAAAACACCACACATCACACACCCTTCAGTAAACACAATGACAACTTCCGTTATAATTCATTAAAAAGTATTTAATACCCATTAAAAATTATTATATATTTAATTACTAGCAAACGTACCCACACCTGTGCCAGAAGACATTTGGATTCACTATGCCACATATGATGGGTACTACCAGGTAGGACCAATTAATTATGAACAACATACACAGAAATACAACTACATATATTTATAATAAATACTGGGAACTTAGCATAACAATTGTCATTGTGAGAAGCACAAATTTGCACACTAGTAGCTATCAATTATGAACATATTGGATATTGGCCATCTCAAATTCACCGCTGATGCGTGTCATCCATTTTCCACTCCATCAAAAATTTTGAAGATGGCCCAATATCCAAATCTGTTCATAATATGATAGCTACTCGTTGCCAAATTTGTTCTAATCCTCACAAAATGCACAATGTTATGCTATATTAGCTAAGTTCCCCACTTATGAGAGATTTTTCACTGCCTCCACCAGCTGGCTATATGTCCAACATACATTTACATAGAGAGATTGGTCTTCCCCCCCCATCTTGAACTCCCTACCCTGCGTTTAAATGTTCTTGCATCTCCATTGCAAGATGATTTCAACGGTAGCAATATGATGGTGATACAGGCCTATTCATGAATTGACAGACGACAGACCAGAAAACAACTTTATATCTACAATATGAAAACTCTTATCTATGAAATACCTTACCAACTTCTCTCTTTATGCCCTACACTCAATGGTGAAGAATCACTGAAAGAAAATCTCGAGTCGACCGATCCGGATCTTCGCCAAAATGATCAGTTCTTCCTTTCACACACCGAAACTGCCCACCAAATTCACGACCCGTAAAAAACTATTGAGTATACTCACACAAACGCACAAACAAACAGTACAAACAAATAAACAGAGACAAGAGGTGAAAACATAACCTCTATCACCTTTGTGTTGGGAATTAAACATTCATTTAAAGTTCGTCAATCCATTCATGATTACTGTAAGCCTTCTTGGCCGCTCATTCTTTCAACGCTTCAATGTGACCCTGCAAGTCTATCTGGAGTAGAAGCAAATAAATATCGATCAACATGGAGTAATAAATGTTTCAGGTGAAGTAATGAATCCCACATCATGCGGAGAAATCGAGAGGTTAGTGCATGCTCACCTTTAGCCTGGATTTGAATACCGTACCTAGCCTATAACCTTCATCCGTGTTCACAGGCAGGCTGATCTATCAATGGGGCAATTCTAGTATACATTAAACTGGGGTGTCACATCTCAGAATCCCTCACCCTTCTCTCACCCTCTCCTCCCTTACCCTCTCCTCCCTCACCCTCACCTCTCTTCCCTCCCCTCTTCCCCCTCTCCTCTCACCCTCTGCCTCTCTCAACCATCCACCCCTTCTCTCCTCCAACCCTCCTCTTTTCACCCCAATCTCGCTCTCTCTATCCCTTCCCCCCCCTCTCCCCCCCCCTTCCTCTCCCCACCTTCTCTCCCACCCCCAATCTCTCTCTCCCAAACTCCCCCCCCCCACCCTGCTCCCTACCTTCCTCTTCTGGGAGGAATGTTAACATTAGAATCAATTGTATTAGCGACCGGGCAAAGGAGCGTCCATAACGACATGCTTGCACAGCACCTTTGCCAGGACCGATAGCTGGTTTAAATGCTCACACCCTCCACGTCCAAAGCTATCCATGTGGTATACGTGCACGTTGCTTTTGCCTCTACTCCACTTTTATGGTTTCCTCAGGAGTGAAACAGAGACTTGGTCAGTATCCAGTGTGTTTTGTGTTTGTTTATTGGTATCCCACAATATGCGGGTTCAGGATGTGGAAGGATCCTCCAAGGCGGCTTTACTACACAAGCATCCACCTTTATTTAGAAAGTTGGTCACGATAACAATCTGGAAGTTTCTATGTCAAAATTTAGCTGAGGCTCTCGTCAGGAATGTCACACTGATCGCGCACAGCCTCAAACTTGGATCGTTGTAATATAGTCTAGAAATGTTTTAATATCTCTGTAGCTTCTATCTCATCATGCTGTACTCAATCTCATCACTGGTGCAACTTGGCATTCTTCAGCTTCCAGTATCTTCTCACTTCAATCTGATCTTTCGGTTTGATCTTTTCTGATTTCTGATGTTTAGTCCAAAATCACTGTTATTCACCTCATAAGCAATTTTCTTCTCCTTTTTTTGTACCTAATTATTAGTCTGTCGCAAAGCTTGTCTTTTGATGTCATGCTCGATGGACCATTAGCTCGTAATTGACGTACTCCATGTTCAGGATGCATATTCATGTTCCACAAATTTCTGGAACGGCAATAATCAAGTTTTGCAGCATTCCAGGTATTACTTTATAAACTATTTATGTGTTGGTGTACACGTTTTGACATAGTTTTTGTGGGCTCCATCATAGCAATAACATATCATTCTCTTCCCACGGGCATGAGTCGCTTGCGCCTGTAATCCGGCTACTCGAGCTTGGTGGAGGATCGCTTGAGACGGAGCTCACTGGCCGCGCTATAGAGTGTGTTAGTAGGGCAGCCGGAATCATGCAACCAATCCATATCCCTTGTCGTAAGAGGCGACCAGGGTTGCTCAGAAGGCATCCGGTAAAACCTGTGCCAAGATCAGATGCCGGATCCATAACGTTGATCCGTGTGCATCCCTAACAGGAGCAGCCGATAAGAAACAAACAACATCATTCTCTTCCAACACCACCTTTAATCACTCACCTTCTCTCTCTTTTTTCCTCCTTCAGAGCTCTCGCTCTTCTTCTTTCAGTAGAGAGTTAAAAAGTCATCGGGTTGCTAAACATTACCCGACGTGTTTCGTACTTATGAGAACTTACAAGAACGTGTGTCGACGTTGTCAATGATTCGGTAACTGCCTACAACTCATGGCCAGCGTAGCGCGTGTGAGTCTACGCTGTGCATACGTCAAAAATTTCAAGCCATGTTAAAAATTGTCGACCCGAGCTCGCATACTACGACGTGTATGCCAGCATACTACTACGTAGCAAGCATGCTCTACATACAAAACTTACCCATAAACGTATTCGACGTCGTGCCAGCGTTTTAACAATTTTTCATTACGTCGCATAGCTGCAAATCGTCAATGATGTAAAGCCTAACCTATGGGAACACGCACAGTATTCGAGGGTCGCTACCAGATAGCCTTAACAACATCAACAAGACGACAATTAGACGCATGCATGCAAGACAGAGTACATGTATTCTCGCAGGACAGAGACAGTGTCAGAAGCACGAATGTGCTCGCGAACAAGCGGGTGCACGGATTTGACCCAAGCTCGAACACCCGATTAGCCAAAATGCAGCGTTATTACTCATTACCCCCTTCGCACCCACGCGTTCCGCTGCTCTACCCTGCTGTAAGGTGACGATGGCCTCCAGCTGATCCCTCTCAAGTTCCAGCAACAAATCCAGCCTGCTGCTGCACCAGTACAAGGCCCCAAATCGAGTCTGGGTCCGGCAAGCATCGGCAAACTGTCGAATCCTTGGTTGTGAGCACAGTCAGAGGCTCCTTCGTCTCCTCTCTTGCCTTCCGCCTCAAATCCGGCTCCCAAAACTCCGTCCTCTCAGTCTTGTAGACATCACCTTTCCCTTTCCACGCTCGCCTCTCAAGCGTCTGCCGTCTCTCTCACGGACAGAAATCACCTCTCCTAAGAGCGATTGCCGACTCGACGTGCAGCGCCTCTCCCACTCCCCAAAAAGCACTCGAGTCAGCCAGTTCAGCGTCTCTCCCGGCAGATCGAACACTCCTCCTATCGTTCGCTCGCTTCGAAACCCACACCCTCGAAGCGACTGTTTCTAACACATGAACTTTTACGAACCTTCGTTCGCTCGCTTCGAAGCCACCCGAAGCACGCCTCGAAAACCAGGTTTCCACAACTCAACCTTTTTACAGCCTTCGTTTCTCCTGCTCGCTCCTTCGACACTCGACACGCCTCTAACGACTGCAGTTTGTACTTCTGCCAATGACCTTTTCACGAGGCTCCTCGTCGCTCGCCACTACTGGTCCTCCCCCTTTTTGAAGCGACAAAAAATCACTCTCTTGCTTCACTCCTCTTTTCCACTCACCCTCTCAGCCACTAAAGCGGCCTACTCGGATGAGGGGAGGAAGAAGAGGACCCTTGCACACCACCACGTGACGAACAAATAAAAACATGCATCCAACACTCCCACACACAGGTAAGTCCATTTAACCACAAACCTAGGCTAAATATGCATTAAATGGGGGGATGGAGCAATCCTATATTTAGAGTCCAATAGCCATTTCCCTAAGCACTATCCATATAATATATTTAATATATTCATACATTATATATAAATAAATATTATATATATATATATATATATATGTTACGGCCTGGAAATTCCCGTTACACATAAAGGCCCCATGTGAGATTCTCGATTAGTACATGTGTAGCTTAGCCCAACCTTTGTATAAGAATTTATCATCCATCGGCTGCGACCTTTGACGTTAGCCATTTTCTTTCCATCTTATACCCAACAGTCTCAACCGCCATCACACAACAACCACCAACCACCACTGCACCATCCACCAACTACAACCCCTCCAACCCACAGACAACAACACAACGCCAACCCTCACCAACAGAATCCTTCCCACCTTCGCCTTACCTCGCAATTCCCGCACTCACCTGTTGAACACTAACGTCGGGCTGCTCGCCCGTTCGGCGAATGGGTGCCGAACTCACCGAGCCCTGGAGCGAATGCGCCTTTCCGAGGTGGAAAAATTCGAATCAAAACGCTTCACGCCCCACTTCTACTCCCGTCCAATCATGCGACCGGCGCTTGGCCATCCGCCTCCAAGCGTGTAGAAAGTCCGTATATGCAATTTTAATCAGTAGAGGTTCGACGCCCATTTCCCGACAATGGACCGGGGGACAGCTGCCCCCTCCAATCGCGTTCTGATCCTAAAATTGGCAATGCGCTTGCTCCTGCCCTATAAATGCGAGCGCAAGGCGAATCAAGAGTTGTTTTGAGTTGCTTGGAGATGTCGTCGAGAATGTTGCTTTGGACAAGCGTTGCGTTGGTGGAGTTGAGTCGAAGTGCGCGCGTGAACTGCAGCAAGGGACTCGGTCCGAGGCAAGAAGACGCTCTGCACGAGCTTCGGTTGTGGGAATCGCTCGTCCGTCGCGTGACCCAACCAGCCAACATTCCCTCCCCCAGGCATCACAATTCCCCCCTCCCGCCGCGTGAGATAGGCAAAAGGTTGGCCCCTCCCACCACTCCAACGGGCAACAACCCACCAAGGAGCACTATCGGCACAGAGCACAGCCACATTGCTGCTTGCCCCGCCAAACGCGTCACGGACGCGGTACAACCCCCGTCTCTCGACCTGCCGTCTCCCAGTCAGCCACATTTCCTACGGCCCGTCTGCTCCTTCTGGAGGTGGTCTTTCCTTGCTTTGGTAAATGCTTATGTTGCCCATCTGTGAAGATAGAACTGTGTAAGTGTTACCGTTGTAACGCTGGTTATCGGTTGTATCACATTTGCTTTATGTGCATTTCGATTCTGTATGGCTGTATATACGTGCTTTCCGTGTGGCGCGTAATAAAGTGCTTGCATGTTGAACTGCGCCCGTTTCGCTTCGTCTCCTTCCTTTTAATTGACTCTCCAT